>PITA01006718.1:0-97628 GCA_004023965.1 Spilogale gracilis
TTTTTTTTTTTTTTAAGATTTTATTTATTTGACAGAGAGAAACACAGCCAGAGAGGGAATACAAGCAGGGGGAGTGAGAGAGGGAGAAGCAGGCTTCCCGCTGAGCAGGAAGCCCGATGTGGGACTCGATCCCAGGTCTCCAGGATCATGACCTGAGCCGAAGGCAGTCGCTTAACTGACTGAGCCACCCAGGCGTCCCGAAAGGTTCTTTTTTTAAAGATATTTTTGGGGTGCTTCAGGGGCCCCTGGGTGGCTCAGTTGTTAAGTCTCTGCCTTCCACCCAGGTCATGATCCCAGAGTCCTGGGATCAGGCCCTGCATCGGGCTCCCTGCTTGGCGGGAAGCCTGCTTCTCAACCTCTCCCACTTCCCCTGCTTGTGTTTCCTCTCTTGCTGTGTCTCTGCTAAATAAATAAATAAATAAAACCTTTAAAAATAAATTAAATATTTTTAAAATTATTTGTTTGAGAGAGAGACAGGGACAGAGCATGAGCTGGGAAAGGAAAGGGGGGTGCAGACTTCCTGTTGAGGAAGGAGCCTGATGTGGGACTCGATCCCAGGACCCTGAGATCATTACCTGAGCTGAAGGCAGATGCTTAACCAACTGAGCCACCCAGGTGCCCCCAAGTAGAAAGGTTCTTTAGGCAGCAGAACATGCGGTGTGATTATAGAGGGGTGAGTCAGGGCAAGACCTAGAGATTTGGGGTTAATCCTGGATAAGGGTGATTCTAGAGTAAGGGAATGGAGTTTGTGTAGAGGAATAAAAGCAGAGTGTTCCCCATCAGGTGTTGAGTGATGCCAGAGGTTAAAGGTCAGTGAAAAGAACAACAAACTGCAGAAGGTAGACCAAAAAAATGTGTCAAAGATATGGGGAGTGGGAAGAGAGAAAGTCCAGTCTTAAAGGAAACTGACAGAGAAGGAAGAATGTTAAATTCAGTTATGAGATTGAGCAGGATGAAAATAAAAAATCAAATAGGATTTGATCAGGAGAAAAGAACAAAGGTTTTAAACAGTTCTTGGGAGCTCCCTAAATTTCTGTATGAGGTATACATAGTGTTCTAGTATTTGGTGATACTGTGTCCTCATCTCTTTCTGAAGGCAGAAGCTACGTCTGCTATGTGTTAAGAACACCACTTTCACATGGTGCTTTAAATTCTTGTGTAACAAAGGAACTCAGGGCTGTTGTATGACATTCTGGGTATTGAGGAGATCCTCTTCCTGGTTTCATTAGATTATGATGAAGATGACTATGATGCTGACTGTGAAGATATTGACTGCAAGTTGATGCCTCCTCCACCTCCACCTCTGGGACCAATGAAGAAGGATAAGGACCAGGATGCCCTTACCGGTGGTAAGTAGAGACTGTCTTACTTTATCCAAGGAACAAGTTCCATTCATAGATCTAGGCTTTTGGCATACCCATAGGGAGCTATTAGAATTAAACTGCTAGGAAAGGATACAACTGCTTTGAAAACATTTGGTAACAGTATTTTAACAGGTACTCAAGAAAAAGTAGTTTAGGTCAGTGGTTCTCAAACCTGGCTGCCCATCATGATCATCCCAAGCCTTTAAAAATATACAGATTTCTGACTCTGACCCAGAGAGTCTGATTCTTGAAGAGATGGGATAGAGCCCAGGCATTTCAAAATGTTCTCCAAGTAATTGCTGATGCACCTGATCTGCATACTGGTATTTAGAAACTACTTGTCTGGATGAGTCTCTTTAAAAGAAATGATTAAATGGGGAAGGCATCCCAGAATGTGCATAAATCATAGAGAGCCAGCTACCAGATTCAGAGATTGCCACGGCAAGGGCTTTAGTGATCTCCACTTTTCCTCTCTTGGCCACAGTAGTAACTGTCCTAGGCTAGGAGATTGCAGAAGAGCAGTGTTTTTGATCTCCTGTATTTTGAGAATTATGTTAGCCAAAATTCCTCCTTTTAGAGTTTTAGCCATTTCTGTGTTAGTCCGCAGGCTAAATAACATCTGATAACTTTATGTTCTAGATCTTATTATGTTAAACAATTTCATTATCATTCTGTGGGCTTAAAATAAATCCTTCAGTTTATGGGTCCCTGAACTAGCGATGATAAGGCCTGATTGGTATAGAAGTGTCATATAATTTTGCTGTTGATTACATTCCTTTAATATATGTATAGAAAGTAGTAAACGTAGTAATAGTGTTTGTTTTCTCTTATCACAACCCTAGGGTACCGAGTACAAGGTGAGTTGGGGATCGTGGGAAATAATGAGTTGGAATGAGTTTTCTGGGTTGCATACTAGTGATCTGGGTGCTTGGAACTATATCCCCTGCCACTGAGCCATGCATATAGCCTAGAGTGGGTACTGGCTGAATTGGAGGAAATATGCTCACAGTTACATGCCAAAGGGGTTTCTCTTCCTTGTTGCAGTGTCTGAGGATGGAGAAGGCATCATCTTGCCCTCCATCATTGCCCCTTCCTCTTTGGCCTCAGAGAAAGTGGACTTCAGTAGTTCCTCTGACTCAGAATCTGAGATGGGACCTCAAGAAGCAACACAGGCAGAATCTGAAGATGGAAAGCTGACTCTACCATTGGCTGGGATTATGCAGCATGATGCCACCAAGCTGTTGCCGAGCGTCACAGAACTTTTCCCAGAATTTCGGCCCGGGAAGGTATGGAGAATGCCCACATTGCAAACCACTGACCTCTCCTGAATGCTGAGTTCTGTTGTTAAGATGTTGAATATAGAATGGATAAGGGTTAAAAGTTTCCTTATTCAATGACATTGTATTAGGTCTTTTTAAAAAAGTATGCATTGATGACAGTACATGTGATTTATGTAAAACTCATTAGAAATTGTCCTTGTTGTCTTAAAAGAACTAGTCCAAATTATTAAGGGATGCTTCTTTTACTTTCTTGGTAGATGTTATAACTCTAAGTTGAGCACCCCTCGGTCCCTCCCCCATAGCCGAGTGGATCTCTCAAGGGAGTTTGCAGACCCCCGATGCTTCTCTTTTCCTGTCTGATACTGAGTCTTTGAGTCTCTGTGTTGTAGGTATTACGCTTCCTACGTCTTTTCGGACCAGGGAAGAACGTCCCATCTGTTTGGCGGAGTGCTCGGAGAAAGAGGAAAAAGAAGCACCGTGAGCTGATACAGGAAGAGCAGACCCAGGAGGTGGAGTGCTCAATAGAGTCAGAAGTCAGCCAGAAGTCTTTGTGGAACTATGACTATGCTCCACCACCACCTCCAGAGCAGTGTCTCTCTGATGACGAAGTAGGCAAAATAGATACCTGGGATTGAGACCTACAAGAGGAACAAATGAGTTCTCCCTGGTTTATGTCTAAATTGAAAATACCACTTTAGCAGGCTGGTCCTGTGCTTATTATGAACAAGTACTCATGAGTTCAGTCTTAGTGGCCATTCCTTCCCTACTGTAGTAGAAAAGTATTGTGGGCCAGTAGTGGGTGGTACACGCACTGGTGAATAGGAGTTTGAATGATAGAGTGTGCCATGATCTAGCTCCATTGTTCACATTCTAACTCCAATCCTATTGAATCATCCTTGTAGTTCTTCTGACTTCCGTTCCTGACTGTGGACTCCCTATAGCCCTGGGACATCTGGGATCAGGAAATCCTCCCCTCCTGCTTTGTTCTGTTGCAGATTACGATGATGGCTCCTGTTGAGTCTAAGTTTTCCCAGTCAACTGGAGATACGGATAAAGTGACCGATACTAAGCCAAGAGTAGCTGAGTGGCGTTACGGGCCTGCTCGACTGTGGTATGATATGCTGGGTGTCCCTGAAGATGGCAGTGGGTTTGATTATGGCTTCAAACTGAGAAAAATGGACCTCGAACCTATGATGAAATGTAGAATGATGGAGGTAAGCATACTGGTATGTAAGAAAGGAACCTGCGCCCAGGGCCTTTTCTGTTTCACTTAACTTTGCTTTCTAGCTGGGGAAATACTGGGTAGGGTATCTTCAGTGGTTTATGGAGGTTCTAAGCCTTGTGCTTGTTATGGTGTGTTGCCCTGACCACTAGGCCCCATCACAAGGATTCCATCCAGACAGTGAGTGTTGTGCTAGACCAGGAGTGGGAGGAGGGGGACCTCCCTGATGAGGTTCTTTTTTCAAGTTAGGGACCACATTTGATGTGTCTAATGAGGGATCTGGAGTGGAAACTTTGACCAGTGACCATTCAGGGATTTGTTGTTCCTTCTTCATTCCTGTAGGACTTCAGGAAACTTGAGGAAAACAGCACTGACCTTCTGGCTGATGAAAACTTCCTGATGGTGACACAGCTGCATTGGGAGGATGATATCATCTGGGATGGGGAGGATGTTAAACACAAAGGAACAAAACCTCAGCGTGCAAGCCTGGCAGGCTGGCTTCCTTCTAGCATGACTAGGAATGCCATGGCCTACAACGTTCAGCAAGGTAGGTGCTTCCATACCAGCCGTGTCTAGCACACAGCCCTTCATCTCAGTCATCCAAAGTGGATTTAGCTGGACTCTTTTTTGCTGCTGAGGGACAGCAAAATGTTTTGGACCTGAGCCCCGCACCTGATTCTAGTCTGTAATAAGTTGTACACTATTGAGCTAGGGTGGGCTCTGATTTCTCGTTAGAAAAATGTGAAAACCACTTTGAAGTTCATGGTCTTTTGGAAATAGAACAAGGTTTTATCTCTGTGATCTACTTCTGTTTTCAAAGCTAGCCCCTTTGTCTTTCTGGTGCTAGAATTTGTGTTTTTTCTCCTTAAGTATGCAAAAAAAGAAAAGGTACATCATGCTTAATGTAGAAAATTTTGAAAATAGAATACAGTGTCAAAAGTCACTGACAAGGGGCGCCAGGGTGGCTCAGTCGTTAAGCATCTGCCTTCGGCTCAGGTCATGATCCCGGAGTCCCAGAATCAAGTCCTTCATCAGGCTCCCTGCTCCGTGGGAAGCCTGCTTCTCTCTTTCTCACTCCCCCTGCTTGTATTCCCTCTCTCACTGTTTCTGTCAAATAAATAAATAAAATATTTTAAAAAAATTACAGATAATCTGGCTATCCAGAGAAGATCAAGTGTTAACTTTTTGGTGTACTTTATTTTTGGTTTTCTGTCTTCTCTGTGTGTACGTAGTTAAGCTCATTTCTGCAGACAGTTTTGTATACTGTGCTTTTCATTTGACGTTATTACTCTGTGTTGTTCAAAGTTCTTCATAAAAACGTTTAATGACATGGGAAACTCAAGAAAAACAAAGTGGCATATATGATATCCTATTTATGTAAGTGAGAAGAGAAAAAACATACTATATAATCATAGAAAGCCGACTGAAAGGAAATGCACTGTGGGATTCACAGTGCTTATTTCTGGTTTGTGAGATCATAGACAGCTTCAGTTTCCTTTATATCTTTTCTGTATTTTCCTTCAGTTAACCTGGATTACTTTTATAATCTAGAGCGAAACAAAATGTCTTAATTTCTAAATCTAAGAGGTTTTTTCCTTCTGTCATTCTATCTAAATGTTTTGTTGATTGCACAGTATTCTTATATGGATGTTTTCATAATTTACCAATAGTTACTGTATTTTTAACATGTATTTTACTACCATTTATTGTTAGTGTATTTTACTATATCTCTTATTGCCATGACTTCTTTAGTCAGTCCATTATTAAACATGTTTGGCTGTTTAATTTTGAGTCGTATGAAAAATATTGTGGTGAACATCTTGTCTGCAACTTTTTAAAAGTGAGAAATACACTATGTGCCCTAGGTTCCTTTTTAGTAGCTGCATGAATAACTTCACTAACATTTGCTCCTTTACCCTTTGCTGGAATCATGATTGAAAGCAGCATAGTTGTTTTGTCTGTTACTGACTGTTTCCTCCTCTTCTGAGTAGGTTTTGCAGCCACCTTGGATGATGACAAGCCTTGGTACTCTATCTTTCCCATTGACAATGAGGAGCTGGTGTATGGACGCTGGGAGGACAATATCATTTGGGATGCTCAGGCCATGCCCCGGCTGTTGGAGCCTCCTGTTTTGACACTTGATCCCAATGATGAGAACCTCATTTTGGGTATGGTATTGGCAGGGACTGGTGTTCCGTCTCTGTAATTGACAGCCTGCTGTTAACATCAAGGGATGGGGAAAATCAGAAAGGTGGGGAAGGTCAAGACTAGAAGCTTCTCAGGGGCCTGTGGCTGGCTTATTCAGTGGAGCAGGTGACTCTCAATCTCAGGGTTCTGAGTTCCAGCCTCACACTGGGTGTGGAGCCTACTTTAAAAAATAAAGAAAGAAATTGAAAAGATGAACCTTTAGGTAGCAGTTGAGAGAGCAAAGTTGTGGCTGTTCCTAGTGTTTCTGTTTTGCTTAGGGAAAACTCGCAGTGTAGGAATATTGAAAAGCAGTACATTTGAGATTCGAGGACTGTAGTGTGCTTGATTGGAGGGAATCACCTACTAGAAGTAGTCTGGGGTGGGATAAGAGATCTGATTAGGAAGCACAAAGATATCTGTGGGAAAGGAAGATCTTCAGGGATAGTATCTCCAGAGTGACTTTTGTTTCATCCTTAGAAATTCCTGATGAGAAGGAAGAGGCCACCTCCAACTCCCCATCCAAGGAGAGTAAGAAGGAATCGTCTCTAAAGAAGAGTCGAATTCTGTTGGGGAAAACAGGGGTCATCAAGGAGGAACCACAGCAGGTCTGTGGAGGGAAAAGGGACCTAGGGTGCTTAGAAGAACAGAGAAAGGTAATGGAGAAGGGTAGTTTGATTAAGGTTTATTTGATGTTTGTTTGGTGTCCCCATCATTAGAACATGTCTCAGCCAGAAGTGAAAGATCCATGGAATCTCTCCAATGATGAATATTACTACCCCAAGCAGCAAGGTCTTCGAGGCACCTTTGGAGGAAATATTATCCAGGTGAAAGTAACAATTTTTTCTGTGATGGATAGGAAACACTGCCTTGTTTTGATGGAGGATATGGGTAAATCTTGGTGAGGCTGAAGTTAGTATTTAATTTGAAGCCTGTATTTCCTGTCTTAGCACTCGATTCCTGCTGTGGAATTACGACAGCCCTTCTTTCCTACCCACATGGGGCCCATCAAACTTCGGCAGTTCCATCGCCCACCTCTGAAGAAATACTCCTTCGGGGCACTCTCTCAGCCAGGTCCCCACTCAGTCCAGCCCTTGCTAAAACACATCAAAAAGAAGGCTAAGGTATGACTGAACTCTGGCTAGAAAAAAAAAAAAAAAACGCTATAAAACGTTACAGTACACATTGGGGAAATGGACTTAATATTGGATGATATTAGGGAATTACTTTTTTCTCAGATGTGATAGAATATTATTGTAGTTATTTAGGAGAATGTTCTTATTCTTAGGGGATGCATGTGTAAATACTTAAGAGTGAAGTGTCATGATGACTGCAGCTTTCAAAAATGATTCAGGGGGCACCTGGGTGGCTCCGTTGGTTAAGTATGTGTCTTTGGCTCAGGTTATGATCCCAGGGTCCTGGGATCGAGCCCCACATTGGGCTCCCCACTTGGGGGAGCCTGCTTCTCCTTCTGCCTCTGCCTGCCACTCCCCCTACTTGTGCACATGTGTGCGCGCTCTGTTAAATACATCTTCAAAAAAAATGATTCAGCAAACTCTGTAGAGATAATTTTAGATGGAACAAGGTAAAATACAAAGTTATGTCTAGGCGTTGGGACAGTAAGTGTTCACAGTCTCAAATTCATGGTTGAAAGTTTTTGAGTTGAGGTTTTTAAAAAGGCAGGGCAAAGTCGCTTTTGGCGTCACTGTCTCAGAATGAACAGCATCAGTTTGTAGTTCTTGTCCTGTCGGGAGGTGAACTGTATTTTCTTTATTCTGGGCAGATGAGAGAACAGGAGAGACAGGCTTCTGGTGGTGGAGAGATGTTTTTTATGCGCACACCTCAGGACCTCACAGGCAAAGATGGAGATCTTATTCTTGCAGAATACAGTGAGGAAAATGGACCAGTAATGATGCAGGTTGGCATGGCAACCAAGATAAAAAACTACTATAAGCGGGTGAGTCTCTGAGAAAACTTTTATTTTTAATGTAGTTGTAATTACATATCCAACAATAGTCTGCACACATATATTTTGTATTTCTTTTATGCTGTAAATTTCTTGGGAGAAAGAAATGGTATCTTTTTTGTAGTTAGTACTATTAGTAAAATTCTCAAGGAATAGTTTGTGCAGACATCTTGATTCTATTCTGTGATAGAAACTGGATCTTGTGTTCCTTCTAGAAACCTGGAAAAGATCCCGGAGCACCAGATTGTAAATATGGAGAAACTGTTTACTGCCATACCTCTCCCTTCCTGGGCTCTCTCCATCCTGGCCAATTACTGCAGGTGAGGGATTCTTTCCTGTTAAAACTCTTTCCTAAGGAATTTGACAGGCGAGGAGCTAGTCAGCCCGGAAAGAATCAGTTCTAGTTGCTTGAGGTACGTTTTATATATCAAGTATGGGGAGGATCAGTATACTCCCCAAGTGATTATAATCCCCAGATTTTCTTTTGATCTTTTTATTAAAACTGGCTCCTAATACTGTTATTTTATAAACTAAATTTGAAATAGTTTTTGGAAAACACACACTGGTAAGTCCAGAAACATCTGGGTGGCATATGGAAGTCAGTCTGCGATTAATAATTCACTGTAGTTAATTAATGGGTATTTAATTTGTATCTGCAGAATTGGTATGTTTTCATTTATTTAAAGTATCTCTGTTTTGTAGATAAGGATAATTAAGCTCAGAGATATTAAATAAAATCTGACATATAGTGAGTAGCAGAGTCAGTGTCATCTGAATCCAAATCCTATAGTTTCTCTACTACCGACTCTTAAAGATAGCCAGTGGGTAAAAAATTATTTTCTAATCCTGTTTGACATTCCATATTCCAATTTATTTGTATCACTGGATAGGTTTTAGATGGTATTATGGGGATGGAGAGCAAACAAGCTTGATTTCCCTTTCTTGTTACTTGACTAAGTTTCCTAGGGCTTCTCTGTATGTAATTTTTGTGTTTTTTACTTTTGTTAGGCATTTGAGAACAATCTTTTTCGTGCCCCAATTTACCTTCATAAGATGCCAGAAACTGACTTCCTTATCATTCGGACAAGACAAGGTTACTATATTCGGGAATTAGTGGATATTTTTGTGGTCGGCCAGCAGTGCCCCTTGTTTGAAGTTCCTGGGCCCAACTCCAAAAGGGCTAATACACATATTCGAGACTTTCTCCAGGTAAGAATGGGGGGCGGGCCAGTTTGCACCTAACAGGGTATTGTGGATTTGGGGGCACATCAGGAAAGCTCAAAATACATAGGGGCTTAGAGGAAGGAGCCCTGGCGAGCACTTTTGTCCTCTGTTTTGCCAAATGAAAAACATTTGGTTTGTTGGACAGGTTTTGACAGAATAGGGGGCGGGCCAGTTTGCACCTAACAGGGTATTGTGGATTTGGGGGCACATCAGGAAAGCTCAAAATACATAGGGGCTTAGAGGAAGGAGCCCTGGCGAGCACTTTTGTCCTCTGTTTTGCCAAATGAAAAACATTTGGTTTGTTGGACAGGTTTTTATTTACCGCCTATTCTGGAAGAGTAAAGATCGGCCACGGCGGATCCGAATGGAAGATATAAAAAAAGCCTTCCCTTCTCACTCAGAAAGTAGCATCCGGAAGAGGCTAAAGCTCTGCGCTGACTTCAAACGCACAGGTCATCATTTGTAACTGTTCTCCCTGTCTCTTTCCAAGAAAGGAATTAACGGCTTTCAATGAAAGGATAAGCATACAGCTTGCAGACTGAGAAATTGGTAGTCATCAAAAGAAGGAAGTTTTTTAATTATGGAGGCTGTGATTGCTTTTTGATTTGTGCCTGCCAGGAAATTCGTTGGATATTGGATGTCATGAGGTGCAGGAAGCCTAGCTGCGGGGCTTTTCTTCAGCAGTCAGGCTAACTGTGGCTAGACCTTCTGGGACATTGCATGGCCTGGTCTCGGTTCGTTATCCTTGTTGCTGTTGATATAAGGGCCTTTGGAATTCAGAACGGTCTCATTCTCTCTACTTTTTCTAGGGATGGACTCAAACTGGTGGGTGTTGAAGTCTGATTTTCGTTTACCAACTGAAGAGGAGATCAGAGCTATGGTGTCTCCAGAGCAGTGCTGTGCTTATTACAGCATGATAGCTGCAGAGCAGCGACTGAAGGTGAATACCTTCCTCTTGCTGGCTGTGCCTGTGGGTTTGTTGCAGAGAGATGAGGATGAAGACTGTTGGCACTGGCCAAGACAGGTGGTTCCTAGGTTATTAACCAGTTACTTACACATGCGAGCTCTGAGGTACTCTGTGTACGTTGGTTCTGAGGAAAACTACAGTCTAGCTAAATAGCAGTGGGAAAGGCTTCATGAGGGATGTACGGCATATTGTTCTGTCCATTTGGGTGGTGACTTTAATCTTTGTTCTTTACAAGGCAGGTACGTAAACAGGGCAAATACTTCTCGGTTGTTTTCCATAGCCTTCCAGGTGGGCAGAGATGATAGTGCTGGACATGTGCTTTAGAGAAGCATGATATCCTTCTCAGGCCCAAGCAGGGAAGTGAGTGAGTGAGATAGGGTGATGGGGTGAGATAGCCCAGCTATACCACTGAGTTAATGGGTCTGCAGTAATGAGCATCTCTACTTAGCTTCCTTTATGGGCCTTAACTACCTATATATCAGCTGGGAAGTTCCCTGAAATGTAATATATGTTCTCATAGCCTAAGGATATAGAATGGCGACAGAAATAGTGAAGACTTTACAGAATACATTCTCTGTGCAAAAATGTACTGTGATATTCTGTACTTGGTACTTAGTGAAACTTGTACTTTGTGTTTTCCGATTTGCTGATTGGTTTATGCTTAGAGTTCTACTCTTCCAGGATGCTGGCTATGGTGAGAAGTCCTTTTTTGCTCCAGAAGAAGAAAATGAGGAAGATTTCCAGATGAAGATTGATGATGAGGTAAGGCTTTACACTGATTTTTAAAAACTATTTTAGAGAGAGAGAGAGCATGTGAATGGGGGTGGGGGGAGCAGGTTGAAAGAGAGAAGCTCAAGCACACTCTGCCCTGAGCATGGAGCCCAGTGTGGGGCTTGATCTCAGAACCCTGAGATCATGACCTGAGCCGAAATCAAGAGTTTGGATGCTCAGCTGACTGAGCCACCCAGGCACCCTGGCTTTGTGCTAATTTTTATTAATACATCGCATTTACCCATTTTTATTTTTTCTATTTATCCTTTTTTTAAAAAAAACAACTTTATTGAGTTAAGATTGACATAAGTAGCACGCATTTAAAGTGCACTATTTGGTATGTTGTGATGTATGTTTATATCTGTGAATCCTCATGGCAACATAGTGAATGTATATGTCACCCACAAAGCTTTATTTGTACCCTCTTTGGAATTTCTTTCTCCTGTTTCCTCCCTTCACTCCAGCCTCCTTATGCCCTGACAACCACTGATGCTTTCTGTCACTCTAGTTCACATTTTCTACATTTTTAGATACATGGGCTCTACAGTGTGTACTCCTTTTTTTTAACTGTGGTAAAGCATACATAGCAAAATTTGCCATCTTAACCTTTAAATGTAACGTTAGGTATGTTCATATTGTTACATAACCAGTTTCCAGAACTCTTTTCATCTTGCAAAACTGCAACTATGTTACCCATTGAATGACAAGTCCCCATTTCTTCCTCCCTCAGCCTCTGCAACCACCATTCTACTTTTTGTCCCTATGAATTTTACTACTCTAGGTTCTTCCCCTAAGTGGAATCATATAGTATTATTTTTATGTGACTGGTTTATTTTATCCAGCACGATATCCTCAAAGTTCGTGTATGTTGTAGCATATATCAGAATTTCCTTCCTTTTTAAGGCTGGGTAACATTCCACTGTGTGTACATACCACATTTTGTTTATCTGTTCATCCATTGGTGGACGTTTGAGTTGCTTCCACCTCTTGCTGTTGTGAACAGTGCTGCTGTGAACATGGGTTTGCAAATATCTCTTCAAGATTCTGTTTTCTGTTCTTTTGCCTATATACCCAGAAGTGGATTACTAGATCACATGGTAGTTCTATTTTAGTTTTCTGAGCAAAGTGCCATACTTATTTTCTTCAAAGCAGCAGTAGCATTTTATGTTCCTATCAATCTCTTGCCAACACTTAGTTTTTTTGATAGTAACCATCCTAATGGTTATGAGGTGGTATCTCATTGTGATTTTGATTTACATTTCCCTAATGATTAGTGATGTTGAGCCAGCTTTTCATGTACTTTAATGGACATTTGTGTATCTTCTGAGAAAGGTCTATTCAAGACCTTTGCCCAGTTTTGAATCAGGTTGTTTGGTTTTTGTTGAGTTGTAGGAGTTCTTTGTAAATTCTGGATATTAATCTCTTATCAGATGTATGCTGTGCAAATATTTTCTCCCATAGGTTGCTTTTTCATTCTGTTGTGTCCTTTGTTTTTTTTTTAAGATTTTATTTATTTATTTGACAGAGAGAGAGCACAAGCAGACAGAGAGGCAGGCAGAGAGGGGGGAGGCAGGCTCCCTGCTGAGCAGAGAGTCCGATGTGGGACTCAATCCCAGGTCCCTGAGATCATGACCTGAGCTGAAGGCAGAGGCTTAACCCTCTGAGCCACCTAGGCACCCGATGCAGAGAAGTTTTTAATTGAGATATAGTCCAGTGTATCTAATTTTACTTTTGTTGCTTGTGCTTTTGGTTCCATATCCAAGAAATCATTGCCACATCCAGTGTCATGGTTTTTTTTCTCTGTTTTCCTCTAAGGGTTTTATATTTTTAATTCTTATACTTAGATATAAGATTTCTACTTAGGTCTTTGATCCGTTGTGAGTTATTTTTCTACATGGTATAAAGAAGATCAAGCTTCATTATTTTGCATGTGGATATTCTATTTTTAGCATCATTTGTTGAAAGTATGTATTCTTTCCTGTCTCTCTTCTTTCACCATGTAAATATGTTGAGATTTATCCGGGTTATTGATTGTTCTTTTGTGTTGCCACATAGCACTCCATGATGTGGGTATATCACAGTTTAGCTAACCACCTATCAAAAGACATTTTGGTTGTTACTAGTTTTGGGCTATTATGAATAAAACCGCTATCAATATTCATGTATAAATCTTTGGACACGTTTCCTTTTTTCTTGGGTAAATACCTAAAAGTAGAATTACTGGGTCATACAGTAATTCTGTTTCACATTTTTTTAAAAATTTTGTTTACTGGCGAGAGAGAGCATGAAGGGGGGTAAGGAGGGGGAGAGGGAGAAGCAGACCTCCCCACTGAGCAGGGAGCCCGACGTGGGGCTCGATCCCAGAACCCCAGGATCATAACCTTAGCCAAAGGCAGACGCTTAACCAACTGAGCCACCCAGGTGCTCCTCTTTCAACTTTGAAGGAGCTACCAGACTGTTTTCCATGGTGACTGCATTATTTTTATATTATTAGCAATGTATGAGGGTTCTAGTTTTTCCACATCATTGTCAGCACTTGTTATTTTTTTGTATCTTTTTTATTATTACTGTTATGACCTTCATGTCAGATGTGAAATGGTCTCTCACTGCTGTTTTGATTTGCATTTTCCCTAGTGGCTAAGGGTATTGGGCATCTTCTCATGTGCTCATCCAGACATCATCTTTGGTCAAGTGTTCATCTTTTTAGTCCACTTTTATTTTTAATTGGTTGCTTATTTTCTCATTGAGTTTTGAGAGTTCTCTGTGTATTCTTGGTCAAACTCCTTTATCAGGTATGTGATGTGTGAAAATTTTCTCCCAGTCGGTGGCTTATCTTTTGATTGTTTTTTTTTTTAGATTTTATTTATTTACTTGACAGAGAGAGATCACAAGTAGGCAGAGAGGCAGGCAGAGAGAGAGGAGGAAGCAGGCTCTCTTCTGGATCCTGAGATCATGACCTGAGCCGAAGGCAGAGGCTTTAACCCACTGAGCCACCCAGGCGCCCTCTTTTGATTGTTTTAACAGTGTTTTATGAAGAGCAGAAATCCAAATTGTCAGTTCCCTCTGTTGCTTGTGGTTTTGCTGTTGTATCTAAGAAATTTTTATCTCACTCAAGAAAGCAAAGATTTTCTTTTGTTTTCTTCTAAAAGTTTTGTTGTTCTAGATCTTATGTTTAGAGCCATTTTGAGTTAATTTTTATTTAGTGTGCAAGGTATAGATTAAGGTTTTTTTTCTTGCATATGAATGTCCAGTTATTCCAGCACCATTTTTTTAAAGGTTTTATTTATTTATTTGACAGAGAGGGAACACAAGCAGGGGGAGTGAGAGAGGGAGAAGCAGGCCTCCGGCTGAGCAGAGAGCCCAATGTGGGGCTCGATCTTGGGTCTCCAGGATCATGACCTGAACCGAAGGCAGTTGCTTAACCAACTGAGCCACCCAGGCGCCCCAAAGCACCATTTTTTTAAAAAGCTGAACGACCTTTTAAAATAAAAATTTAGAACAAAAATCTGATCATATGACTTTCTTGCCCAAAGACTTCCTTTGGATCCTCACTTCTTTTAGAAAGAAGCTCATTGGGCGCCTGGGTGGCTCAGAGGGTTGAGCCTCTACCTTCGGCTTAGGTCATGATCTCGGGATCCTGGGATTGAGGCCGGCATCGGGCTCTCTGCTCAGCGGGGAGCCTGCTTCTCCTCACTGCCTGCCCTTCTGCCTACTTGTGATCTCTCTCTGTCAAGTAAATAAATAAAATCTAAAAAAAAAAAAGAAAGAAGCTCGTCACATGATTTACAAGGTGCTACATGATTTGGGTCTTGTGTATAACTAACCTCCTCTCATTTCCTGTCACTGTTCCTCTTGTACTCTAAGCTCCGAACATACTGAAGTTCATTCAGTCCCCTCAATTTCTTTCTTTTCACTTCCAGGATTTTGCAACTGCTTTTCCCTCTGCTTTGGATATTTTCTTGCCACTCCTCTACCATCTTACCTTCACTTATAATACATATTTCCTTGGAAGCTTACCCTGACTACTGCCCTCACTCCCACCGTATTGGCTCACCCTTTTTACTTCTTTATGTACATGTAACACTTTTTACTTTCCTATCAATGAACTGATGATGCAGTATTGAATTTGGTTGGTTATTTGTCTCTTCCTCACTAACATGAGGTCCATGAGAAAGTAGTGCCTGGCATGTGGTAGGTGTTCACTAAATACCTATTAAGTCGGTGAATGATTATAAATGAGGGCAGATAGAGTGAGTGAAGAAGCATTGCGGTGTTGTTTTGAGGTTGGAGTGAAAAACAAGTGGATGTTTAAGAATTTCAGAAAGTAAGGATTTGGTCAAATAGCTTTTGAGGTTCAATCTTGATTAGAGAATTGGCCACTTTTTAGCTAATTGTGTGTACTCTTAACTGGTCTATGTGGACAAGCACATTCCTCTTGTGTTAATTCCCTGATTATTCTGTGAGGTCAGTAAACACTATACAGGGTCCCAGAAGAGGACAGACGTTTTTGAACAAACCAGTGACAGAGGTAGAGTGGATCTGGAGTCAAAGCCATTATTTTGTAAAACATGCTTATCATTTAATTACAGAATGTATTGGCCATTCTAAAGAAGCCATTTGAGCAATTGGATAGTCGAATACATCATCAGCCTCTTTGAGCATCATGAGGGTGGGGCAACATTGTCTCTCAGAACTCTCAGTAAATCCCAAGGGATATGGGGGTGAAGGGTACCACCCTTCTGCGTAGTCCTCCTTATATTGGCTGAGATCTTGATTTCGGTTTACTATCATAATGTAAGTACCATGGGGGGAAGGAGAGTAAGCTGAGTACTGGGCAGCTTTATATGCAACTGTTGATCTTTGTGGATAATTTAAGAAGGCATCAAATTGTACATTATTGTAATTATTCCGATCTTCTGAGTGTGGCTAGATGTAGAGCAAATGTTTCCCATAGCCCTTAGAATCTTTTTCTATATCTCAGGTTCGCACTGCTCCTTGGAACACCACACGGGCTTTCATTGCTGCCATGAAGGGCAAGTGCCTCTTGGAGGTGACTGGGGTGGCAGATCCTACAGGGTGTGGTGAAGGATTCTCCTATGTCAAGATTCCAAACAAACCAACACAGCAGAAGGTGAGACTGTCTGAAATCCTGGAAACTAAAAATTAAGGGAAGAAGAAATGGAGGTTAAGGAGTGGAAGTAAAGGGGCTGGAGGATCTGGAAGACACCTAAGTTGACAGGATGGCTTAGGTACCACTATTGTAAGGAGGTCAGCTTATTACAGCTCTTGCCTATGTGTAACATATATATGTGTATATATAATTGTTACGGTTATATATAATTCTTACTATAATTCTTTCTGTTTTTTATATTTGATATAGGATGATAAGGAGCCTCAGCCAGTGAAGAAGACAGTGACAGGAACAGATGCAGATCTCCGTCGCCTTTCACTGAAAAATGCCAAGCAGCTCCTACGTAAATTTGGTGTGCCTGAAGAAGAGGTGAGCATGGAAGAGGAAAACTTCAAGTCTCCGGGGGGGGGGGGGGGAGGCTTTGATAGGGGAGAGCTGGGAGGCGGATGCAAGGAACTATCTGGATAATTTTGTGGTGTAGGTTGTAGTACACTGGATCTTAGGCACTTTTTCAGGAGTTAGCATTCCCATGCTTTCATTTTAACCTTTAGGTAATTTTTTGTTTTGTTTTTGGTCTGGCTATGCCTCGGTTTATTCTTTGAAATCTCTGATGATTTAGGTGTATGTGTTTTTGTCTGTCTCTCTTGTAGATTAAAAAGCTGTCCCGCTGGGAAGTGATTGACGTAGTCCGCACGATGTCCACAGAGCAGGCCCGCTCTGGAGAGGGGCCCATGAGTAAATTTGCCCGTGGGTCAAGGTTTTCTGTGGCTGAGCATCAAGAGCGTTACAAGGAGGAATGTCAGCGCATCTTTGACCTACAGAACAAGTGTGTTGTTTTAGTGCTGCAGAAAATCCAAGCTGGAAAGGGGAGGGGTCCCAGACACTATATTATAATGAAGAAGAGGTCACCTGATAATGTGACTGGGTGGTCAGGTAGCTGAGATTTCAGGGTGGTATCTGTTCATAATACTGCTGGAGCACCTACTCCTTTCAGAGCAACTTGGCAAAGGTTTTGCATTGCCAAGAGGTACTCCAGGTTCCATGGCAACTTTTGTGGCCTGCCTGGGCCTGTTAGTTATTCCAGGGGTGATAAGGGACAGTGAGTATTTTTTTTCTGAAGGCTTACTTGTGAGAGGATGGTAACACTGTTAAAAATGACCAGTGTGCTGTTTTATTTCTCAGGCTTTCTCTAGAAATTCTGAAAGAGTTGCTGTGTTGTTTTGTATTTCAGACTTGCCTTGTTGACAAAAGTTGAGGAAAACTTTGTAAAGCTTTTCTGTTAAGGCCCCCATGTCTTAGTGGATTTCTGGTATTCCTTTTTAAAGTTGATTTCCCAATTGCCTCCTGTTGCCTGAAACTGTATTTCTCTTTAATACACTTTCATGTTTCCCCTCATCTTAATTTTTAACATCGTTTTTTTCTTTTTAGAGTTTTGTCATCAACTGAAGTGTTATCAACTGACACAGACAGCAGCTCAGCTGAAGACAGTGACTTTGAAGAAATGGGAAAGAACATTGAGAACATGTTGCAGAATAAGAAAACCAGCTCTCAGCTGTCACGTGAACGGGAGGAGCAGGAGCGGAAGGAACTACAGCGGATGCTACTGGGTGAGGGTAGTGGCTTCACAGATAAGAAAGAGAAGGATCGTAGAAGTGTAAATAACTGCAGACTAAGAACTGAGCCAAAGCTGGAGGCAGAAGAAGTAGGGGATGAGGAGAAAAGCCTGTAGATGAGGTAGAGAGGTTACTGCAAGCTGGACTTGGAAGTTTGTCTTGGGGGGCCCAGATTGAAGAGATGCTGCCAGCCCACTGCTGCCTCTGTGCCAGGCCTGTCCAAACCAGGGCTAGCAGTGCTATATGTCAGGTGAGCTTTCTGGGCATTCATCCTGGAGGCTAAGAGTTTTTAAAATAGATTTCTTGGATAAATTTGAGGGGCTGCTCTTGAACCCTCTGATCATATGTAAGATTCTGTACAAATGTGCCTTTTCTGAGATCTGTGACTTGGAGAAGATTTTCAGAGGAGTCCTAGACCCTAAATAGAGTTAAAAATCACCAACCAAAAATTGCAGAAGTTGAGAGTGGGGATGATAAAGGCCTGAACTGGTTTGGGATATAGATATTGGGAATGAAAAGAGATGAAAAATCAAGGTGACTGTAAGATTTCACTCCAGGCTTGCCAGAAAGATGGTGGTGCCATTGATTAAAGTAGTCAACTTCAGAGAAAGAAGCAGGTGTGAGAAGGGAAGATGTAATGTGTGGAATTTGAGGTCCCTACAACACTTCCCAGTATAGATGTCAAGCAGGCAAACGAAAACTTGGATATAGATACTATGAGAGGGAGGATAAAGGCCCGAAGATGGAGATTTAAATAACTGTTCTCACTCCCAATAGTCTTTCCCTTTGTTTCCTCCTTTTTGTAAAAGCTGTGTGTAATTTTGTGTTGACTACTTTGTAAAGATGTGATAAAACCTTTCCACCAGGGCAATCCTAGACCAACGGTAGCCACATCACACGGGAGCTTGTTAGAAATGCAGATTCTCAGGCCCCACCCCAACCCCTGCTGAATTGGAATCTATTAATGAGAATCCTCAGGTGATTCCTCTTCATTTGAGAAGCATTCTCTAGGCCCTAAGACTCTGGACCTGTTTCTGTGGTGCTGTTTTCCCTTGGTGCTTGGGTGTTTTTCTTTAATGTGATTGTCGGCTTCTTGCTCTTGAGGGGAATCAGAATACAGCTGCTGTTTTTCTGTCCCCTCTAACAAACATGTAGTTCTTTGAGTTCCTTTCAGAACTTCTCGTACTTCGAAAAATGGGAACGAGGCAATGGTAAAATGAAGTTAGGAAAGGACAAATCTGTATTTGCGGGCTGGTGATGACACTGATGCTTTCTGTAGAACCATACGATGCTTTTGGTAAAACCAGGTTTTTATGCGCGTTGAGCTTCGAGGTCTCCACTCAACCTCAGGAAAATGTCCATTTGGGTGGTAGGGGGAATGCGTGGAAATCTTTTTCTGCCTTGCAGCAGCAGGTTCAGCAGCATCAGGAAACAATCACAGAGATGATGACACAGCTTCTGTGACTAGCCTTAACTCTTCTGCCACCGGCCGTTGTCTCAAGATTTATCGCACGTTTCGGGATGAAGAGGGAAAAGAGTACGTTCGCTGTGAGACAGTCCGAAAGCCAGCTGTCATTGATGCCTATGTGCGCATACGAACCACAAAAGATGAGGAATTCATGTGAGTTTGACTCACCACTTTCCAGTATGATAAGAGGATGGTAAAAGTGGGGGATGGGGATGAGGGAAGTAGGTGCTGGAGTTTTAGTGACAGGCTTCAGTATAGTTGGAAGTTGGAAGTCTGTGTTGGTTGGGTGCCTTTAGGTCTTGGGGTTTGGGCAGAGCCAAATCACAGGGAGAATTTCAAATTTGCTCCAAAATAAAGGCATGTTTTCTGTTCTACCTGGGTCCATTGTGGTTGGTTGGCAAAAGTCTTAGGGATGACTCAGGACGTCTCATCCTGAGAGGGGTGCCACTCTACACACGGAAGGCTGATGAGTGAGGGAGATGAGAATGCAGGTAGCCCCTTTTACTTCTGTGTGGATGGATTACTTTAGTCCTGAGGTGTTCAGCTATCAGGACGCTCGCCTTCCTTTAGCTTTGTTTATGGTCCTGTGATATTCTTTCCCCTTGCTATTCAGCCGAAAGTTTGCCCTTTTTGATGAACAGCATCGAGAAGAGATGCGAAAGGAACGGCGGAGGATTCAGGAACAACTTAGGCGACTGAAACGGAACCAGGAAAAGGAGAAGCTTAAGGGTCCTCCTGAGAAGAAGCCCAAAAAAATGAAGGAGCGTCCTGACCTAAAAGTAAATAGAATATGGCGTGATCATAGCTACCAAGGCAAAGGAAGAAAGCATACCTTTGCCCTTAGCTTTTGGCATCCTCCCTGACTGGGAATGAGGGCAGTATTGTAGAAAGCTAGTTTGAATTGGTGTGGCTGCTCAGGTGCTATCACTACTAGTATGACTGGTACCAACAACCTAATCTTGTGCCATTGGGTGTCATTTTATACGTCATCTGTTGGGAGTATTTCCTAAGGGTTGAGACGGGTTTGGGTGAGAGAGATGTTTTTTACCTATATGCATGCGCGTGTTTGTATACATAACACCTATTCTTTAAAAATTGTACATATTAAAAGAAGCAACAGGAAAGAAACTTAACCAGTACAGGTTGCTTTCTGTGACTTAGGTAGGATTCCAGATATTACTGTATAGTGTAACTATCAGGTACATCATCAAATGAGTACACTGCTGTATAAAATGATAACTGTCTCCTAGTGTTGTTGGAGTAAGTGATAAAATGCCTGGGGAGCACTTTATAAACTGTAAAGTTCTCAGCAAATATAAACTGCTGGTGACATGTACTGAGGTCATTAAATATTTTCAGGTTTCTTATATGACATTCTATAAATATGATACAGTGTTGACCCCATTTTATAGCTGAAACTGAGGTCAGTTGCAAAAGTGAGACAGAGACTTGGTATTATTGAGCCTTTTCCTTGGGACTGGAAGTAAATACTCATGCTGGCTGCCTCTGCTGCTGAAGGCAGCCCTGGGCTACCGATGAACTTTCTCCTGCATGTTTACCATCATACTATACAACTGAAATCGAGAATGGAAGTCCTCTCCCTTTTCTTTCTCACTTGATTTTTTAAAAAAGTGTCCAGTCTCTGGATTACATTTTATTTTTCATGTGCCATCTCCATTCAGGCTCTTTTGTTCAGTGGCTTCTGGTTGAAAGGTGTGTAACAGTTCCGTTAGGACAACAGTGTGTTATGTAAAGTGAACGTTAGGCCGCCCTGTTTACCTCTGACACATTGATACTTTTCCTCTTGCAGCTGAAATGCGGGGCTTGTGGTGCCATTGGCCACATGAGGACAAACAAATTCTGCCCCCTTTACTATCAGACAAATGCTCCACCTTCCAACCCTGTTGCCATGACAGAGGAGCAGGAGGAGGAATTGGAAAAGACAGTCATTCATAATGATAATGAAGAACTTATCAAGGTCGAAGGAACCAAGATTGTCCTGGGAAAACAGCTAATTGAGAGGTAAAGGGTAGGAGGCAGGAAGTGCTGTGGAGAGATCCCGTTTGTTGGAGGTTGATGATATTAAGGGGTGGCAGGGGTGGATGTGATGTGTTCTGTGAAGTGGGACTCAGAGCACAGGAACTTTGACCTATTTTCCTCAGTAATTGTTGCCAGTAGCGACCATTACTGTCTTTTGTCCTAAAGCATTCCTCAGGCTCTCCCACTTGCCTTGGGGCACGCCACCTGACTTTTCTGAGTCTCACTTTCCTTATTTTAACCAAATAATACCACCCTTACCAGGGTAGTTGTGAAAATAAAATGGCAAACTGTATAAACGTGTAGTACAGTGCCTGGCATATGGGAGGTGCTCTTCTTGTTCTACCTCCGGGCACTCCTCACATTCGTCTAGTCCCTAATCTCAGAGTGTTCTGATAACAGGACCATCCCAGAAAGACCAAGGAGACATAAATTGTGCTTATCCCTGTCTCTTGCTCTCTGAGAATTTAAGAGATAATCAAATGGAGAAGTTTTTAAATTAAAAGACGCTTTCCCCCTAACTTTTGAGTTTGAAAATTGCAAACCTACAGAAAAGTCGAAAGGTTAATACAGTATATTGTTCCTCTAAAGTCACCAACTTAACATTTGTCACATTTATTTCATCTTTATATGTCTAAAACTTTTTTTTTTGGCTGAACATTGGAAATAAGTTGCAGGCGTCTTGATGTTTCACTCAGAAATTCTCCACCACACATCATCTAAGAATAAGCATATAACAACGTGATACTACCATTACACTTAAGAAAATTAGCACAGTTCAGTAGTATCTAATATTTGGTTCTTATCTAAATTTCTCCAGTTATCTCAGCGTCCTTTATGGCTTGCCCCACTCCCAATTCAGGATCCAACCCCCATTAAGTGTTTTGAGTGTCTCCTAATCTAGAACTGTTTTCTCCTCCTGTTTTGGTTTTCATGGCATTGACTTTTTTGAAGAGTTCAGGCCACTTTTCTCCTAAAATATCCCATATTCTGGATTTGTCTGATTGTTTTCTCATTGATTATGTTTAGATTAAATGTCTTTGGCAAGATTAGGTGATGTTATGTACTTACTACACCACATCAAGAAGCACATAATGTCAGGTTTTCTCACTATTTTGATAATCTTGTTTAAGTGGTGATCCCCAGAACCCTCTATAATAAAGGTATGTTTTTCCCTTTGTAATTAGCATGTGGGTGAATATCCTGTTCCCTAACAATCTTTCTCTCAGTAGTTGTAGCATCCATCGATGATCATTGCCTAACTCCGTTGTTATATCGGGGGTTGCAAAATAGTGGTTTTTCTAATTATAGCATTCTTTCTACATTAACTGGCATTGTATAAAGAAGAGCTTTCCTTTCCTTTCTGTTTGAGTATTTCTATGAATTCCAAAATTCTTCCTTTTGTAAACTTAATGTAATATTTATTAATACTATTTGTCATTGTGATGCCCATATTGTCTTACATTTGACCTCTTAAAGCCAGATCCTGTGTCCTTTTGAAATAGTCCTGTAAATCTTTGAGAACGTCTTTGCTTTCTGACACAAGATGTTCTAGGCTGTCCTCGAAATTCCCTTGTTCGAGACCTAGAATCAGCCATTTCTTCAAGGAGCCCTGGTTCCTTTTATCGGGGAATGGCATTTAGAACCAAGATCTAGGTGCTAGGTATGCCCATTGCCACTGAGATGTCATTGCTTCTAGGCTTTTAGTGGGCAGAACTAGGAAATAAACATATACTATAAATCACATTCTAAAACCTTCATATCAAAATCTCCAGTTCAAATCATATCTACAGATTCTTCCTCCTCTTCCCCCATTCATATCTGTATCCTTTCTCTGGTTCCCAGTATTAATACGTTTATTCATTTGTTCTGTCTTTACATCTGTTATGTACAGAATAGCTTGGGAATTATAATACCAGTACTACTAACCACAAACCCATACACTAGATTCAAGGTGTTTTTTGTCGTTTGTTGTCCTTAGACTGTATGCCACTGCAGTTCTACAGTCAGAGTATTCTGTGCAAAATATATTTGAATTCTCTTTTGTGTATAACCTTTAATCAGTTTGATATATACTTATATTCATTTTTTTCTTATTGAGCTAAAATTGGTAGGTACCATTAGGTAAGCTTCAGAGGGACAGTATTATAGATTGGTATTTATGTACATTTCACAAAGTGATCACCACTGTAAGTCTAATTACCACTCATCACCATACAGTTTGGTTTTGCTTCTATTAAGTTTGGGGCTCCTTTTTCCTTTCTTGATTTAATTTATCAATATCTGTAATAGTCCTTATATTTTGAGGCACGTTAGAAAAGGAAAATTTAGTGTCTTGGCCAAAAGGGGAATGGCCTTTTAATGGTTGAGGGAAATTCAGACTTTTTTTTTCAAACCAGTTTTTCATTTCTTCCTTGTTTGCATTGTAAGTTCAGCCTCCTAGCCCTTGAACCCTAAGATAGAATGTTGTAGTTGGAAGTGTTCTTGAAATTCCTTTAGCCTAGTTCCCTTATCTTCCAGATAGGAAACTGAGGTTGTGGCTTGCCTAGTTCTTTATTAATTTGGAGATCTTGTGAGGCCTTGCCTGATCTGAGCCTTAGAGTGTGGATATCTGGCCTTTGGTTTGGTTTTTTCCTCCCCAGGCTCATGCTCAGGTACTTTGGACTTCTTCATTATAGTTGCTGTTTTTTCTGGGGACTAGAGATAGGGACTGCATGCTATGAAAGTGTTCTTAATTACAGCGCAGATGAGGTTCGCAGAAAATCTCTGGTTCTCAAGTTCCCTAAACAACAGCTTCCTCCCAAGAAGAAACGGCGAGTTGGAACCACTGTTCATTGTGACTACTTAAACGTGAGTATCTGCGTTGCTTCTTTCTGACCAGGTGGGGTTCTCATTGGCTCCTCCAGCCCTCTGTCCCATGGCTCTGGCACAGCCTTAGGTTTTCCCTTTGGCCTTGCCCTGAAAATTAGGTGTACTGTTCATTACAAGATTCCTGAGCTATAGGTAGAAAGTATTGCTTGTTTGTTTTTGTATCTAAAGAAGCACTCTGATTTCTTGTTTCTCCTTAGAGACCTCATAAGTCCATTCACCGGCGCCGGACAGACCCAATGGTGACATTGTCCTCCATTTTGGAGTCTATCATCAATGACATGAGAGATCTTCCAAACGTGAGTTCATTACATTCATATCTACAGTAGGAATGGCAAAGCCCTTTGTTCTATCTGTGATTTCACATAGAGGGCAGTAGAGTATACTTGTAGGTATGTGGAATTCCTGATTTTTGGGGATGTAGTTTTTTGGGTTTTATTTATTTATTTATTTATTTATTAAATAGTTTAGTAGATGAAACAGACCTACCAGCTTCATCTAGAAAGATTCCTTTGAGAGTTGATGGCCAGGTAGACAGGTAAGATGTGAGAGAGTCTTCAGGAGTTGGCTCTGACAAGTGTTCTTTGCTCACAGATAGTGCTATCTCTTGTTTGCACAGACCTACCCTTTCCATACTCCAGTCAATGCAAAGGTTGTAAAGGACTACTACAAAATCATCACTCGACCAATGGACTTACAAACACTCCGTGAAAACGTGCGCAAACGCCTTTACCCTTCTCGGGAAGAGTTCAGAGAGCATTTGGAGCTTATTGTGAAAAATAGTGCAACCTATAATGGTAAGAATTGCCTTTTAGATCCTTATTTGTCTCTCATTAGTTTCAAATTCAGACGAGATTGGACTGACTGGAAGGATCTACAGTATATGAGTGCATTTTGGGCTTATGAAAATCAAATAGTGCACATTTTTGTTACTTAAGAGTGTTTCTTTTCAGTCCCACTTTTTAGTGTATCCTCTGGAGAATTCGGAGTCTGTCTGTTGAAATGAAACAGTTGCAGGGAGACTAGTGGAAAGAAGAAGTGAGCCTGATTAAATAGAAGGGAGAGACTGTGGATGGAACCTGTGCAGAGTGTGGGCCTGTGAACATATTTGCTGTGTGTGAATCTTTGATTTGATCTACAGATTTGTTACAGGGTCTCTTACGTGTTCACTTTGCTCCAGATCTGCAAGGGAGAAGGAAATCTGTTTTCTGTGTCTTAAAAGGGGGAAAACAGTACAGCTTCTACATGTCAGGGATGAAGGTTTCTGACCTCCAGCTGTATCCTTGAGCACAGATTCATGTATAAGTGTCGGGATGAAGGGTACAGATAGAGAATGAATCCCGGCCCTACCACTTACTGACTGGACAAGTTCTTAGACAAGTTACCTTAGACAACCTCTCATGGCCTCCTCAGTTTTGTCATCTGTAAACGTGGCAGTAGCTAGATTCTGAGACTTTTTTTTAAAAAAAAGATTTTATTTATTTGAGAGAGAGAGAGAGAGCATGAGAGGGGAGCAGCTCAGAGGGAGAAGCAGACTTCCCGTGGAACTGGGAGCCCGATATGTGACTCGATCCCAGGACTCCAGGACCATGACCTCAGCTGAAGGCAGTGGCTTAACCAACTGAGCCACCCAGGCACCCCTAGATTCTGAGGCCTTTTATAAGCAAGCCTGACCCATTTATCTAGTCTCCTATCCAGAGCCTGGCTCCTGTACCTACTAGAGACTCCTGCAAGATTCAGCATTATATTTCACTAAATATCTTTATGCCATTTCTTCATGCACCTTGCACAGTCTTTGCCCTGTCTGGAATGCCCTTAGTTCCCACTGGAAAGTGAGAACATGCCCTCTGAATTTCCATTCATATTTCCAGACTAACTCATATCATCTCTCCATGAAGACTTACTCAGACTGCCAAAAATACCCATTTTTAAATTTTCTATCCTTCTCAGCGCAATTAAATCAACTTTTATGACTCTTAACTGTGTTATGTATAATTATTTGTGTGTCTGAATCTCCCATCACTTTGGGACCTCCTGGAGAGACTGTGTCTTATTCATCTTTGTGTTTTCAGGGCCTAGCAGAGTGCTAGACACACACAAGGGAAGAACACATTTGTTAGGTCCAACTGGCATTCAAGTTACAAGGATAAATACTTAAAATTTTGTCAGATTAGAGGGGCGCCTGGGTGGCTCAGTTGGTTAAGTGACTGCCTGGATCGAGCCCCACATCAGGTTCCCTGCTCGGCAGGAAGCCTGCTTCTCCCTCTCTCACTCCCCCTGCTTGTGTTCCCTCTCTGGCTGTGTTTCTCTCTGTCAAATAAATAAAATCTTTAAAAAAAAAGTCAGATTAGAAGAGGAATGAGAAGGTGTTAAGAGCCAGCTTTGAAAGTGTAGAGCTGTGGTACCTGTGGGTCATGTAGGTGGAGATATTAGTACAAAACTGAAAATATAAGTTATGACCTTGTCACAGCCTTATATATCTCTCTCTAGCCCAATCACCCATTGCTGGGAATAGTAGTAGTAGCAATACTACCAGTGGCTCCACGTGTTTCACTTGCATTATTTTCTTTATCTCACCATAAGAAGTCTCTGAAATGGGTATTATTAGAATTCTCATTTTACAAATGAACAGAGAAGCCTGTAGTGTTTTAATAACCTAAGGTGGTCACACTGCTGAAAAGTGGCAGAGATGGGAATCCATTCTCACTTCACAACCCTGAAGCTGTCTTCTACAGAAGTATTAGCCACCTCCTAATTGCTGGATCAAGTGACCACATTCCAGAAATACCTGTTTATTTAAGCAGCTCCATCAAGGTATAATTCACATAATGTACACTTCACACATTTAAAGTGGTCAGTTTTAGTGCATGTTACCTGTGTGGTAGCAACGTATCAGTACTTCATTTCTTTTATCATTACATGGCATTTCCACTCTATAGATTTACCCCATTTTGTAAAACGTGTTCATCGGTTTATAGACATCTGTGTTATTTGTACTACTTTTTGATTAGTATAGTCAAATCATACAAATAATGCTGCTATGAACATTTGTGTATAGCTTTTCTGTGAACATTTGTTTTCATTTCTCCTGGATATATACCTGGGGGTGGAATTGCTGGTAACACGTATATGTTTAACTTTTTTGAGAAACTATCAAATTGTTTTCCAGAGCAACTGCAGCATTTTTAATCCCATCAGCTCAGCTGTGTGTAAGGGTTCTAATTTCTCCACATTGTGTCAACACTTGTGTTACTGTCCATCTTTTTTATTCTAGCCATCTTGGTGGATGTGAAGTGGTACTGTGATTTTGATCTGCATTTCCCTGGTGTTCCAGGGAATGGTGTTGAGCATCTTCCCCCTCCCCCAGTTTTGCTGAGATAGAATTGATACGCAGAATCCTATAAGTTTAAGGGGTATAGCATAATGGTTTGGCTTACCATAGTGTGATATGATTACCGCAGTACTTTTAGTAAGCCTCTATCATCTCATATAGGCATAATAAGAAAAAAAAATTTTCTTCCTTGTGATGAAAATTCTTAGGATTAACTCTCAGTAGCTTTACTGTCTGTCATCCATCAGTGTTAACTGTGGTCCTACTATACAAGTATTCACTTCTCTTACAATTCCAAGTTTCTACCTTGTGACCACCTTACTCCAGTTTCCCCCACCTTTGGTAACCCCAAGTATGATCTCTTTTTCTACGAGTTTTTTTTTTTTAAAGATCATAAACATAAGTGAGATCATACGGTTTTTGTCTTTGATGTTGAACATCTTTGCGTGTGTTTAGAAGTCTCTTGAACTCTAGTGTATTTGGCAGTATTGACCACTTGTCACCCTCGATACTCTTCTCTATTTTCTAGCGGTACTTTCTCTAAGTATTTCTGATCTTTTTCGTTCTCATGACGTCACCTACCGTATATCTGCTGATATCACTGTCTCCAGCCCATACCTGTCTTCTGAGCTCCATACTCAATGGTTCCGGTTGCCTGCCAGACATGTCCATTTTTCAGTGCCTTACTGACAGCTCTTTATATGGTTGCTTTATTTAGACCAACGATATTACTATCTGTCTAGTTGTACAACCTAGGAATGATGGTCATTGTTCCAGCCTCTTCCCCACCTTCATAGATCATTAAGTCCCATAAATAAATAAAGAGAAAGATAAGTCGGTCGGTCAGTCAGTCAGCCAGCCAGCCCCCTCTACAGTTTGCTGGAACACATCCCCTTCCTTTCAGTCTTCGTTGCTGCTGTCTTTTACCCCTTGCAACAGCTTCCGAACTTTCCCTTTGCTGCTTGCCTTAATTCTTCACTATGTTGATAGGGCATTTTTTTCTAAAACACAAATTTAAAAACTTTTTCCAGCATAAAATCCTTAGTGGCTTTCTATCACCTATGAGACCTTTATAATGTGGCCTCTCCTACCTTTCCAGGTTCCATTTCCTATTTCTCCTCCAAACATACCTGTGTTACAGTTGTACCAAACTACTTGTGGTGCCTCATGTTTCTGTTAATTTGCTTCCTTTGTGTCTTTGTATAATTTTTCTTCCCTCTGGAATGTCTTTCTACCCTATTGTATACTTGATGGACCTCTACTCTTCATTGATGGCACTGCTCAAATGTCAGTCACAGTAAGCCTACTCTACTTCCCAAGCCCCCAGTATCCAGATTTAATTGCTGTAAAAGCAGCTTACAACATGTTTCGTATGCAAACCTGCCATATTTCGTAGCAACCAGTATACTCAGTTTTTTAAAACCTCATTATACAGAAATTGTTAGGTACTTACAGAAGTAGAATAAACCTCAGCACATCTATTCACCTAGTTCAACAATTACCCTCATGGCTGATTCTTGCTTATTGTTTAGTCTGTATTTCCAGAAACCATATCATTTCATCCATAAATACTTCAAGCACTCATACTCTATCTTGGAAGTTGTATATTTTTGTGTCATTTTCTTTGACCCAGGAGCTAAGGTAGGAAGTATGTCTTATTTTCCCCTTATTCTCATTGAATACGTCACAGACTGTCATTAATCATTCATTGAATGAATAAACAAATGAATGTTAAATTAATTAGTTGAAAATAGAGTTGAGGTTTGGGGTCTAAGGAACACTTACATGAATGAATAGACAGGAAGATAGTCAAGCAGAGGATATTGAAAGGAAATAGTCAGAATTACTGTCTAGATGAAAATGTTTTAACTATCCCTATAATGAGCTTAAGTTAGGGCAGCCATAAGTGGGGACTGTAGGAAATAATTCAAGGATTTTCTGAAGCTCCCGTTACAGATTTCAAGGAAACTAAATAGTCTGAGACGGGATGGCGAGACTTTATGACAAAGGCTTTGGATTAGTTGTATGTTGGGAGTATATCACAAACCATGAATTGTGTAAACAAAAATTGCAATCACAAATCTTATATGCTAGGTGTGGAAAGATTGTAAATCATGCTTTCACTTCTTAAGCCATCCTTAAACAAATTGTCATTCTCCATTAATAGTATTATTAGTTTTCAAGGTATTAAAGGCAGCAGTATTAATAGTAGTGCTGTTGATATATATAAATAAGGAAGAGAGTTAAAATTAGTTTTTTCATCCATGCTGTGTATCTGCCATCTGTTAGCACTGAAAATTGGAGATAAGACTGGTCTGTCTGTCTAATCTAGCAGCTAGGCTCGTGCCTGGCACTCATCAGGTGGTTAAATCAATGTGTTAAAGGTCTGGGGAGGTATTGGCAGCTCTCATCTCCCATTTTTAATGTTCTCATCTCTTATTGTTCCTCTGGAAATTTAGGTCCAAAGCACTCATTGACCCAGATCTCTCAGTCCATGCTGGATCTCTGTGATGAAAAACTCAAAGAGGTAAGATATTTAAAATGAGAGATGGGTGCCCGGGCGGCTCAGTCATTAAGCGTCTGCTTTTGGCTCGGGTCATGATCCCAGGGTTCTGGGATCAAGCCGCGCATCGGGCTCCCTGCTTGGTGGGAAGCCTGCTTCTCCCTCTCCCACTCCCCCTGCTTGTGTTCCCTCTCTTGCTGTCTCTTTTTCTGTCAAATAAATAAATTATCTTCTTTAAAAAAATGAGAGAAAGGTAGGGGCGAGTGGCTGGCTCAGTTGGAGGAGTATGTGACTCTTAATCCTCAGGTTGTGAATTTGGATGTAGAGATGACTTAGATAAGTATTTAAAAATGAATAAATAAAATGATAAAAAGGCATGGAATTTGAGGGGGGCTGGTAGCAGGATTGAGGAAGGAGGAATGTAAAAGAAAGTAGAGTAGAGAAATGTAGGAGTAGCAGATCTTTAGTGTATTAGATACTGGAAGGAACCTTAGAAATCTTGTAATCCAGTTTCTCCTTTTGTAGATGGAAAAACTGAGATCTGTAGAAGAAAATTACTTGCCCTTGGGTATCATGGTTATTAAGTAGTATGGCTAGGATTGAAATCTAGAAACCGTATAACTTTAGAAAGGGCCAAGGAAAGTGAATTCCCAGGAAATCAGCTAGACCTCAGAGACTGTGTTTTGGCAGAGAAGAATTTTAACTTTTAAAAGATTTACTTATAGAGGGAATGAGGAGAGAGGCAGAGAGAGAATCTTTTTTTTTAAAGATCTTATTTATTTATTTGACAGAGAGAGATCACAAGTAGGCAGAGAGGCAGGCAGAGAGAGCAGAAGAAACAGGCTCCCTGCTGAGCAGAGAGCCCGATGCGGGCCTCGATCCCAGGACCCTGAGATCATGACCTGAGCTGAAGGCAGAGGCTTTAACCCACTGAGCCACCCAGGCGCCCGAGAGAGAGAATCTTAAGCAGGCTCCATGCCTAGCACAGAGACTGACACAGGGCTGGATCTCACAAGCCTGAGATCATGACCTGAGCTCAAATCAAGAGTCAGATGCTTAACCAGCTAAGGCGCCCAGGCACCCCTAAAATATTTTCTGTATTCCATTTTTTAAAAGATTTTATTTATTCATTTATTTGCAGGGGGAAGCAGAGACCTCTGTTCTGAGCACAGAGCCTGACATGGGGCTTGATCTCAGGACTCTGAGATCATAACCTGAGCTGAAATCAAGAGTCAGACACTTAACAGACTGAGCCATCTAGGTGTCCCTATATTCCATTTTTTTTTTATATTCTATTTTCTTATCAAAGAAATGGCACCTTACAAGCTTACCAAAAAATGGAAGTATGATGATGAGGTTAATATTAAAATAGACATTTTGGGCGCCTGGGTGGCTCAGTGCGTTAAAGCCTCTGCCTTCGGCTCAGGTCATGATCTCTGGGTCCTGGGATCGAGGCCCAAATTGGGCTCTCTGCTCAGCAGGGAGCCTGCTTCCCTCCCTCTCTCTGCCTGCCTCTCTGCCTACTTGTGATCTCTCTCTTTCTCTCTGTCAAATAAAAAAAAAAAATCTTAAAAAAAAATAAAAGAGACATTTCATAAGAGGATAATACAATGGCTAATAAATATGGAAAGATCCTTCAACTTGATTGATCATTGGGGAAATGCAAATTTAAACAATGTTTAGATACTACTACATGCCCACCAGAAAGGCTAAAATCTGAAAAGACTAAAAAATAATTTAAAAAACAGTGGTAGTACTGTTTGTGAGGATGTGGGTCAGTTGGAGCACAAACTTATTCCTAGTATAATCTGAAACAAATTTTTTTTAAACATTTATTTGACAGAGAGAGACTCAGCAAGAGAGGGAACACAAGCAGGGGGAGTGGGACAGGGAGAAGCAGGCTTCCCACTGAGCAGGGAGCCCGACCAGGACCCAGGGATCATGACCTGAGCTGAAGGCAGACACATAACGACTGAACCACCTAGGCGCCCTGAAACAAGTTTTTGTTTTTTTGTGTTTTTTTTAAGATTTTATTTATTTGACAGAGAGAAACACAGCTAGAGAGGGAACACAAGCAGGGGGAGTGAGAGAGGGAGAAGCAGGCTTCCCACCGAGCAGGGAGCCCGATGTGGGGCTCAATCCCGGGTCTCCCGGATCATGACCTGAGCCGAAGGCAGTTACTTAACCAACGGAGCCACCCAGGCGCCCCTGAAACAAGTTTTTTTTTAAAGGTTTTATTTATTTCACAGAAAGAACACAACAGGGGGAGAGGCAGGCAGAGGGAGGGGGAGAAGCCGACTCCCTGCTGAGCAAAGAGCCCAACACGGGGCTCAATCCTAGAACCCTGAGCCAAAGGCAGACGCTTAACCAACTGAGCCACCCAGGCACCCCTGAAATTAATTTATTGGGTTAGATTCCCTTATGTAAAAGTCACTAATCAACAACATGTTCAGTGTTTTCAGCAATAGTGTACAGCAAAAACAGTGTAATGTTAAAACCTAACTTGGTGAAAATGTTCTTATCAGGGTAGCTAAGTTATCAGTTTCCGGGAATGTGTATTTTCAGTGATCTACAAGAATAGAAGGTAGCATACCTAAACGAGTGGTTGGTACATCCCTTTCGATCCTTTAACTGGAATATCATTTCTTATTTGACTTTCTGCCTACAACCGAAGTTGAGAATTCGAAGTTAGGCTTTTTGGGGAAGGGCAATAGACAACTGAACTGTAAACCTTTTTTTTTTTCTGCTTTGTTTCATATCAGAAAGAAGATAAATTGGCTCGTTTAGAGAAAGCTATCAACCCCTTGCTGGATGATGATGACCAAGTAGCATTTTCTTTTATCCTGGACAACATTGTCACCCAGAAAATGATGGCAGTTCCAGATGTAAGTAGTCTCTGTGCTAAATATTGTGAAGATAGCATAGGGGAAGGGAAAGGACAGTAGGATGTGCATATGTATGTATGTTGGAGAGTCTGGAGAGTAGTGTTTATAAATTCAGATTGGTATATAATTTAAAAAACTGTCCTTTTTGCTGTATGACTGGTCATTAAAATCAGAGGCTAGGAACCTGTAGATATAGACAGGTTTCTTTCTTCCTGTTGATTGAAAGTTCCTGAATAGCCCTGGAAAGAAATTAGGATGCCAGCTAATGGGAGGCTTTGGATTGAGAGGTGCTTCTTGACAAATTTAATTATCCAATGTTTGCTGTCTTTTTGATTTTTTTTTTTTTGGCTTTAAAACTTAAAGGCAGGGCTACCATGTTGACTGTATGTATCATTTTTTTGGTAATGATTCTGTCTTAGGAATGCTGAACTGAGTTTCCTTTTGTGTTGTAGGCATATGTTACATATGTGTTAATGCTATAAAATTTCTGGATAGGACTGGGGAATAAGAAGTTTTAATTTTGAGTATAGAGCAGGGGCTCTTCCATAAAGGAATCCGTGAACCCCTTAAATTATAGACAAAATTTTGTGCGATTATGTGTCTCTGGGGAAAGGAGTTCATAGTGTTTGTTGGGACCTTGGGAATATTTGTGACTCAACAGTGGTTGAGAATTTCCAGTATAAAGAATGGTTTCCATTTAATTTCTCATGCATTCTGTTTTCTAGTCTTGGCCATTTCATCACCCAGTTAATAAGAAGTTTGTTCCAGATTATTACAAAGTAATTGTCAGTCCAATGGATTTAGAGACTATACGTAAGGTGAGTGATTTGATCTAAAATATCTTTTGGAAGCCAGTAAGTTTGTATGTATATCTGAGTCCCCTGGTTCTTTTAATCACAGAATATCTCCAAGCACAAGTACCAGAGTCGAGAGAGCTTTCTAGATGATGTCAACCTTATTCTGGCCAACAGTGTTAAGTATAATGGTGGGTATTTCTCCTTTTTTTTTGTACCATCATTCTATTTATCCAATGTTACTTACCATTATTAAAATTTAATTGCATGAAGTAACCTTGGACAGTCCTCTACCTTTTTTTTTAAGCAGGCACATAGTTTAGTGTGTTTTGTAAAGTTTGCTCATAACTTTTTTTTTTTTTTTTTTAACGATTGTATTTATTTGACAGAGAGAAACACAGCCAGAGAGGGAACACCAGCAGGGGGAGTGAGAGAGGGAGAAGCAGGCTTCCCGCAGAGCAGGGAGCCTGATGCGGGGCTCGATCCCAGGTCTCCAGGATCATGACCTGAGCCGAAGGCAGTTGCTTAACCAACTGAGCCACCCAGGCACCCCGCTCATAACTTTTAATGATGAAAAAGCAATGTATGCTTATTTTTTTATACTTTAGAAAGCACAGAAAAATGAGAATAAAAATCAAATGGATATTGCTTTGGGCTTTGAGCCATCACTGCTTTCCATGAGATGTGAAAATTCACCTGTACTCCAGGCCCTTAGATGGAGCTTAAGGAAATGTGTGGCTATAGACCACAGTGAGCTTTCTCAGAGCATGGAGTTTGGGTTAGTGCGTGAACCGATAATATATGCCAAGCTAGTTCCTTACTTTTTGTGCTAACTACTTAGTCTGCTGGTCAGAAAGACATAGTCACTCTGCCCATGTAATTCACAATAGTTGATGGAGAGATGCTATTAAAGTACACCTTGACAAGGGCTGTATTAGAAGGATGTACAAAGTACACTAGAGAAAAAGGAGCACCTCCACCTACGGCTTAGGGAAGGCTTCAGAAATAAGCTAATAAAAAGATCAATTTTGAATGGCTCACTTGTTGAGTAAACATTGAGCACCTAATATATGCCGGCTCTGATAGATGCTACAAATAGGAAATCAACGTAGACATGATTCCTGTCCCCAAATTGGTTGTAGTTTATTTGGGGAAACAGAAAAGAAAATTTACAGAAGTTACGCATTATGCTAGATGTACGCGCAGAGTGCCAGAGGGACATAGAGACAGGCTGTTTAAGTCAGAGTGAAATTAGAGGAAACTTTCTGGAAGAGAGATATCTTAAGCTGAGTTCCAAAGGATCAGTGGAGTTTGCTAGGCAAAGAATGTGGAGGAGAAAACATGCTAGGTAGAGAACAGCAAGTGATTTGTTAAAGATACAGAGGCCTGAAATTACATTATAGGCTTAAGAAACAAGTTATTAGGGTTGCAGTTACATGTTCATGTTGGCGAGCGACTGGTTTTATGTAGAAGTCTCTAGGAGTCAAATCCTAGAGACCCTTGTATATGCCCTGTGTCATGGTTAAGAGATTTTACTTTATCCTAAGTGGAAAGACACTGAGGAATTAAGCAGTGAAATGGTGATCTCATATAATTCCTTAAACAAAACAGAAGAGGGAGCTAAGGGCATTTGAGAGAATTGCCTAGCATACTGAGGTCTGAACTAAAAAATCCATGTGAGTGTGGCCATACATTTGCTAGATAGAAGAGACAGAGAATTTGGAGGGAGGAGGTGAAGGAAGGGACAACCGGAAAGACAGATGAGTAAGTGGGCATCAAGAAGAGAATGTTTTTTTTGTTGTTGTTGTTTTTGTTTTTTTTGTTTTTGTTTTTTTTTATTGTTACTAAAATTTTTTTTTCCAGTGTTTCAGGATTCATTCCCCATTCCCCACACCCAGTGCTCCACGCTTTAGGTGTCCCCAGTACCCACCACCAGGCTCTCCCATCCCTCCATCCCCCTCCCTCCAAGTCCCTCAGTTTGTTTCTGTGTTCAAAGTAGAGAAGAGAATGTTTAATGCCACAGAGAAATGAAAGAACAGGGCAAGTTCAGAGAACGATACTTGACTAGAACTTATGTATATCATTGAGGGAAGGTGAGATGAGCCTTCCATTTTTCTTTCATCTGAGTTGGTTTAAAAGACTCTATTTTCTCCCTTGTGCTCTTCTTACTGCTCATCAGAAATTAGAGAGTCGAAGTGCTCTTTGTCAGGTCACTTTTATCTCTGTTATTGTCTTCTGAAAACACCTAAAGCTGATCAGCCAAAATTCTGGTAAAAGAAGTGTTAAGAGGCTCTCAGATGTCTAAAAATTATTCTAACAAGTAATAAAGCAACAGTGTTACAGAAAGCCTGGCTTAAGAGACAAGGCAATAAGAAAAACCCAAAGATGCTAAGTGAAAAATGAGCAAAGGGCAGACAGGCAAAGCACAGAAGACTGAAATTAAATAGCTAATGAACATGAATAAATATTCAGTTGCACCCAGTAATCAAAGAAATGCAAATTGAAATAAAGAGGTACCTTTTTTCCCCACCTATTAGATGAACTCAAAAATTTTTAAAGATTTTGTTTATTTATTTGACAGAGAGAAACATAGCTAGAAAGGGAACACAAGCAGGGCAAGTGAGAGAGGGAGAAGCAGGCTTCCTGCCAAGCAGGGAGCCCTATGCGGGGCTTGATCCCAGGACTCCGGAGTCATGACCTGAGCCAAAGGCAGATGCTTAACAACTGAGCCACCCAGGTGCCCTCAATTTTTTTTTTTAATAGAAGTCTTCAATGCTTGTGAGGCAGGTGCTGTCACATATCGCATCGCCATTGGCAGTATAAACTTGTGAGACATTTCTGGAAAGCTCTTTGGCAGCATTGAACATGAACAAACTTGATAATGAAGTAAGCTTGAATTTGAATATGGGCCCCACCACTTAATAGCAGTGTGACTGGTCAAGTAACTTAGCCTTTGCTTTCCTGTCTGTAAAATAGGAATAATAATAGTACCCTCCCCAGAGAGCTGTTGGGAGGATTAAGTAAAATAATGTGTGTAAGTGTTTAATATACATGTGTGGTATATAAAACATAGTAGACTAATCTGCCTTAATCAGAGATGTAGACAAAGATATTCATGGTAATGTTATTTATGTTAATGAGAACCTGAATGGTTAATGTAGAGGGAATGATTAGTTATTGTGCCTTCTGTATAATGAACTATTATGTAATGGTTGAGTGCTCTTTTTTAAAAAAATTATGACAGAAGTATTTACAGTGTTAAGTGAGAAAAGCAGAACGCAAAACTTAATTTCATTTCAGTTACACTTTTTAAAAAAAGATGCATATGCATAGAAAAAACTGGAAAGAAACACATCAACGTGATATAAAATAGTGGTTGTTTTTTGAGGTGTAGGGTTAGAATTTTCTTTGTTTTCATCTTTTGTATGTTTTCCAAGTTTCCTATTAGTATGAAAGGCAGGAAGCTCTTCCTAGACGTTTTTGAATTTTGAAGGGTGATGATTATAGTAGCTAATTTATATTCAGTACCTCCTGTGCCTACCCAGAATGTAAAGTAGAGAAGGGTGGGGAAGAAGTTCCGGGCAGGGAGCACAAGCAGAAAAGTAGGTGAGGGTGCCTTGGAAAGGGATGTGCAAATAGTTGATTTGACTAGGGTGAAGAGTGGGAGCTACTTTTGGTGGTATGAGATGAGTTTTTCGAGGTAGATGGGGTAGATCACAAAAGGCCTACTATGTGACACTAAACCTTTAAAAGGAAAGAGGAAAAAAACTAAAAGGAAAGAGGATCATATCAGCTATTTTCGAAGGTCATTCTGAAAGCTGTCTAAAGGATAGATAGGGGAATTAAATAAAGAGACCAATAGCGGAACTGTTGACAGTAGTCCAAGTTAAAAATACTGAGGGTTTGGGGCACCTGAGTGGCTCAGTTGGTTAAGTGTCTGCCTTCGGCTCAGGTCATGATATTAGGATCCTGGGATCTAGCCCTGCATCGGGCTCCTTGCTCAGTGGGGAGTCTGCATCTCCCTCTCCCTCTGCCCCTCCTCTTCACTCATGCTGTCTCTCTCTCTTTCTGTCTCTGTGTCTCTCAAATGAATAAATAAAATCTTTTAAAAAAAATACTGAGGGCTTGGGACGCCTGGGTGGCTCAGTTGGTTAAGCTACTGCCTTCGGCTTAGGTCATGATCCTGGAATCCTGGGATCGAGCCCCACATTGGGCTCCCTGCTCGGCGGGAAGCCTGCTTCTCCCTCTCTCAGTCCCCCTGCTTGTGTTCCCTCTCTAGCTGTGTTTCTTTCTGTCAAATAAATAAATAAAATCTTTTTAAAAATTTAAAAAAAAATACTAAGGGCTTGAGCCAAAATTAAGTAGTTTAAAAAATGGAAATATGGGGACTGTATCTCTTGAAGTAGAATTGATATCTCCATAAATGGTTGGCAGTTGGGGGTGTTGGGTCAAGGGCAGGGAGAATTCAAGATGACAGAAAGCACTCATGCTCTTGGGTAAAAACAAATAAGTATATAAACTTTTTATTACTTATATATTTATTTTTAAATGTTTTATTTATTTGTTAGAGAAAATGAGAGAGTAAGCGAGCAAGCACAAGCAGGAGGATTGACAGGCAGAGGGAGAAGCAAGCTCCCCACTGAGCAAGGAGCCCAATATGGCACTTGATCCTAGGACTCTGGGACCATGACCTGAGCCAAAGGCAGATGCTTAACCAACTGAGCCACCCAGGCACTCCAGGTTTAAACTATTTAAAGGACAGTAAATGTTCATTACTTTTTTTTTATTGTTACTTAAAATTTTTTTCCCAGTGTTCCAAGATTCATTCCCCATTCCCCATACCCAGTGAATGTTCATTACTTTTGATCAGTTTCTCCTCTGGGGAATACTCCACGGCATGTGCACAAATATACCTATGTTTATAATTGCAACTTCATACAGTCGACCCTTGAACAACATGGGTTTGAACTGTGCAGGTCCATTTATGCATGGATTTTTTTTATAGTAGAGTATTGTAAATATATTTTCTCTTCCTTACGACTTTTTTAATCGCATTTTCTTTAGCTTTATTGTAAGAGTACAGTATATAATACATACAGTATACAAAATATATGTTAATTGATTATTAGTGTTTTCAGTAAGGCTTCTGGTCAACAGTAGGATCTTTATCAGTAGTTTAAGTCTTTGGGGAATCAGAATTTATAAACCAGATTTTTGATCGCACAGGGTGTTGGTGTCCCTAACCTGTGTGTTCAAGAGTCAACTATAAATTTCAAAAATGTGGGAGCACTTTAAATATCCAGCAGTTAGGAAATCAGTTAAATAAATTAAGGTACCTATGTATGGGGTGGTACTATTATGCTATCAAAATGGTAGATTAGCTAACAAATAAGGTGTATTTGTGTATGCTGATATGAAAACGTATTCACGATCTATTGTTGAAAACTGGATTACTTGATAGTATGTACAGAAGGTACAGGTAGAAAGACCATAGTTTTACTAATTACATAATTTACTAGTTATATAGATTACTAAAGTTGTATTAACCCAAAAAAGTTAAGACCCACTGTTTAGTTGAGAGAGAATGTAGGAGGAGAATAGACTTGACAAATTCCAACGTTAATTTAAGGGGTCAGGTGGAGAGTACTGAGGAGTGGCCAGAATGAAAGAAGGAAAAACCAAGGAGAGTAAGACCCGGAAACCAAGTGAAGAAGAAGATGGCCAACAGGTCAAGTGCTACATAGAAAACCAGAGAGAATAGTTGTTAGAAGAGGTGTTTCAGTGAGGTGGTTAGAATCAAAACCAGATTGCAGGGGCACCTAGGTGGCTCAGTCTGTTAAGTGTCCCACTCTTGATTTCAGCTCAGGTCATGATCTCAGGGTCATGGGATCGAGCTCTGCCTCGGGCTCTGCACTCAGTGCCAAGTCTGCTTGTCCCTCTCCCTCTGCTTCTCCTCCTGCTCGCACTGTCCTCTATCTCTCTCTCTCAGATAAATAAAAATATTAAATCTTCAAAAGCCAGATTTTGGAGGATATGAATGAATGGGAAGTGAGGAAGGAGAAACTGAAACTTGCCTGTGAAGGGAAGGAGGGAAAACTGTAATCAATATATGGAAAGTGATGAAGGCATTTGGAAAGAGACCTTTGTATAAGTGAAAGAAAAGAAAATTAAGGATATGAGGAGAGATCCTTATGGAGGGTGGGATCTGAGAAAGTTTCTGCTGGGTCACCTCTTATTTTCTCTTCCAAGTAGAAAATGGGTCTTCTGCTGACAGTAGGTGAGGTGGTGGGAAAAGGAATTTGAAGAGAAATGTTTATAAGGATTTGAATTATCTGTTGCAGGAAATTTGAGAAGTAGCTGACTTAGAGACATTTCAGAACTGTTGAGAAGCCTTTGAGGGTCCAGCTCATTTTGGAGACCATTCATTTTTATAGCGGCATTAATTGGCATAGTTGTGTAATTGTCAGGGAACTAAGAAGGCAGATGATAGAATTGATTCAGGATTGGTATCTTGTTTTCTGGATGTGTTGGAAAGATTGGGAATTGAAGGTGTCAACAAGGGGGGGAAGAAAAGGTTGAAGTTGGAGCTTTTCAGGTTTTGTCACCAAAAGACCCTTTAAAGCAGAGGATTGTGACTAATACCTATCATATTTTAAATATTTGAATGTTTATTGATTTTTAAAAATAGATTCTATGGTATAAGATGAATATCTAAGATATTTTCTCTTCCAAATGATTAGCCAAAGTGTCCCAAGTTCTAATTATGGAATAGTCTGTCCTTTCTTACTAAATGAAATGATACCTTTTTCATGTACTAAATTCTTATATATTCCTGAATCTATTGGGGGGCTTTCTATTCTCTTTTATTTATCTGTCTAATCTGCACTATTATCACCAGATAGTGTCTTTCTAATTTTAAATTCCTTGGCTTTGTTTGCTCAGACTTTCTAATTTTAAATTCCTTGGCTTTGTTTGCTCAATTGTTAAATAAACTCAGATCATTTTTGTTAGGATATAACTTGTTCCTAAATAAATAAATAAATACTATTGGAATCTTACTTAATGTATGGATTAATTTGGAGAGAGAGTATATAGCTTTATAATTTCTTCATCTAGGAACTTAACGTTTTTTTTCATTTTTCACATTTTTTTTACTCCCTCAATAAAGGCTACTAGTTTTCTTTGGATAATTTCTAGGTATCTTTACTTTCTTCCTACACATAGATTTTATAGTTTTTGTTGCTTTTGAGCATCTGTCTTTTTGTTATTAAAGTTTATTCCTGGGCACTTTAAAAGTTTTGCTGCCATTATACATGTGCTCTTTTTTTCTCTAACTGGCTATTAAATTTCAAGTTTTCAGTCCGTTTGCATATGAATAGGTGATTCACTATTATTCGTAGGTAATTACAATGCTTAAATTATTTCCATATATTAGTTTCTAAGTCTGTCTTATGAAATTACTCTGTAAGTTTGGCCAGTATTTTACACAATAAGGTTCTTATTTTTATTTTTATTTATTTTTATTTTTTAAAAGATTTTGTTTATTTATTTGACAGAGAGAGAGATCAAAGTAGGCAGAGAGGCAGGCAGAGAGAGAGGAGGAAGCAGGCTCCCCACTGAGCAGAGAGCCTGATGCAGGCCTCGATCCCAGGACCCTGAGATCATGACCTGAGCTGAAAGCAGAGGCTTTAACCCACTGAGCCACCCAGGCGCCCAGTAAGGTTCTTTTTTTTAATCTGTCAGTGACCTTTCTTAGATTGGGGCCAAGATACACATATTCCCATGTGAAGCTTCTCTCTCTCACATCATTGAAGAGAATAAAATCTCTCTCAATCTGGCTTCAGCCTCTTGCTGCCGTTCTTGCTCAATCTGGCTTCAGCCTCTTGCTGCCGTTCTTGCTCTTCCTCTTCTTCACAGCGAGACTTTTTTTTCAATTCTGGCAAACTGTACACAACATAAGCATTTGCCTTTTAATCAGTTTTAAGTGTGTAATTCAGTGGCATTAAGTACATTCAGAAAGTTGTGCAACCATCACTGTGATCCATTTCCAGAACTTTTTCATCATCCCATAACAAACTCTATATCCATTAAACAATAATCCCATTCTCCTGTTCTCTCGGCAACTTCTGTTCTACTCTCTGTCTACAAATTTGTCTCCTCTAGGTACCTCATGTAAGTGGAATCAGAGTACATGGAATGTTTGCCCTTTTGTGTCAGGCTTATTTGATTTAGCATTATGTTTTCAAGGTTATCCATGTCGTAGCATGATCCGAATTTCTTTTTTTTTAATGTGTACATAACTTCTCTCTTGTTCTTTACCTGCCATTCGTGCCTCATTTAGCCTTAATTTGGCTTCTGCCTTGTCCAACATATCAAGTGAATAGGATCACACAATTGCCAGATAAAATTGGCACTTTTCAGTCGTTATCTTGGCCTCACCCCAGTATTTGACATCACTCACCATTCCTTCCTTGAAACTGTATTATGATTGGCTTTGTAACTTTTAGCTCTTAATATTCATCCTACCTGGGAGATCATGCCTTCTCAGTCTCCTTTGCTGAATGTTCTTTTGCCTGTTCCTCTAACTTCAGCAGTCACGTCTTTCCTGATAACTCTCAATTTTATTCTGAGCCACAATTTATATCCCCGTCTACCTGCTGAACATTTCCTCTTGGCTGTCCCAGTGGAGCTTCAGACATACATCTCACACTGAATGTTCTTCTGTCCTTCTCTATTCCAGCTTTCCCCTTCATCCTTTACTCAACTCATTCTTGTACTATTTGCAGTCTGGGTTTAATGGGGCACTGGTGTTACCCAGTAGCTATACCTAGAAACCTTAGAGTTATTTTTACTTCTTTCCCTTGAATAAATCTCCAACTTCCAGTATATCACTAAAACCCTCATTATATTTTGCCTGGATTATTACAGTGAATAGTCACCTGGCTAATGTTCCAGTCTTAAGACTTACTAACCTGTCATTCATATTCCTGTCAGACCTCTTTTTTAAAAAAATGAAAAAATTCATATTCTAAAAAGGTCAAGCAACATGGAAATATGTAAAATTAAAAATTAAACTGTCTGCTTGTCCTCTATCCCCATCTCCCATAGTTTCATTCCCCAGAGGTACTGTGTATCCTTGCCATGCCATTTTCTGTACTAGTATAAAACCTTTAATAATGACATGGTTGAGTAGGGTTTCATTTTGCCAGAGTTTGTTCAGCCATTCACTTAGTGAAAGACTGTCAGGTTTCCAGTACTTTGTATTGGAAATAAAGCTTCTGTGAACATTTGTGTACAGGGTTTTGTATAAGTGTAAATTTTTATTTCCCAGAGATATTATGCCCAATAGGATGATGGTAAGCATATGTTTTGTAAGAAACTGCCAAACTCTTTTCCTGTGTATCTGTACCATTTTACATTCCTACAAGCAATATATGAATGATCCAGTCTGTCTTTAGTGTTAGTATTATCACTGTTGTTTTTTTTTCATTTTAGTCATTCTTTAATCTCATTGTGGCTTTATTTTGCATTTCCCTAATGGCTGTTGATGTTAAACATCTTTTATTGTGCTTATGTGCCATCAATGTATTTTCTTTGTTGAGGTGTCCGTTCATTTCTTTGCCCCAGTTTTAATTGTGCTGCTTTCTTTTTGTGTGTGCATTAATGAGTTTTGAGGGTTCTTTATTTTAGGTTCTTGTTCTTTATTATATGTATTATTTTTTAAAATTATGAAATGAATTTATTGTAGTTGACATAGTGTTATATTAATTTCAGGTGTGTAACATAGGAAATTAACAATTCACTACATTATGCTTTGCTCACCGCATAAGTGTAGTTACCACCTGTCATCATAGAACATTAATTACAATATTATTGACTATATTCCCAGTGCTATGCTTTTTATCCCCATTACTTATTTTATAACTGCCTGTTAGCAAGGATATGGAGAAAAAAGAATCCATATGCAGTATTAGTGGGAATGTAAATTGGTGCAACCACTGGAAAACAGTAAGGAGGTTCCTTAAAAAGTTAAAAATAGAAATACCATACATTCCAGTAATTCCACTACTTACCAAAGAAATTGAAAGCACTAATTTGAAAAGATATATGGACCCCTGTGTTTATTGAAGCATTATTTATAATAGCCAAGAAATGGAAGAGATGGAATAGATCAGGTAGATATAAGATTTACAAAGATTTTCTCCTAGTCTTTGTCTTTTCAGTCTCCTGACAATATCTTTGGAAGAAGAGAAATGTTTAATTTTCATAAAGTCCAATTTATCAATTTTTTTCTTTTATGGAGTGCACTTCTGGTATGTCTCTAGGAAGTCTGCTTAACCCCAGGTTATGAAGGTTTTTTTTCTCTTGTATTTTCTTTTAAAAGCTTAGAGTTTTAGGGCCCCTGGGTGGCTCAGTGGGTTAAAGCCTCTGCCTTCGGCTCAGGTCATGATCTCCGGGTCCTGGAATTGAGGCCTGAATCCAGCTCTCTGCTCGGCAGGGAGTCTGCTTCCTGAACCTCTCTCTCTGCCTGCCTCTCTGCCTACTTGTGATCTCTGTCTCTGTCAAATAAATAAATAAAATCTTTTTTAAAAAAGCTTATAGTTTTAGGGGCGCCTGGGTGGCTCAGTTGGTTAGGCAACTGCCTTCGGCTCAGGTCATGATCCCGGAGACCCGGGATCGAGTCCCACATCGGGCTCCCTGCTCAGCAGGAAGCCTGCTTCTCCCTCTCTCACTCTCCCTGCTTGTGTTCCCTCTCTGGCTGTGTTTCTCTCTATCAAATAAATAAAATCCTAAAAAAAAATAAATAAAAAAGCTTATAGTTTTAGCCTTTCACATTTAAATCCGTAATTCATTTTGAATTAATTTTTGTATAAAGTGTGAGATTTTGGTTGAGGTTCATTTTGTTTTGCCTGTGGATGTCCAGTTGTTCCATTTCATTTGTTGGGAAGTCTCTCCTTTCTCACTTAAATTGCTTTCAGCACCTTTGTTAAGAATCAGTTGAGTGTGTGTGTCTATATCTGGGTTTATTCCACTGATTTATTTATCTATCCCTCTGCACAGTATGACGATTATTATAGCTGTATATAGTAAGTCTTGTCGTCAGATGGAGTGATTGCTCTCGTTTTATTTTTGTAAGTTGTTTTCTTGTTCTTTTGCCTTTCCACATAAATTTACTTTTTTACTTTTTTAGATATTTATTTATTTATTTGATAGGGTGATAGAAAGCACAAGTAGGTGGAGTGGCAGCAAAGCAGAGGGAAGGGGAGAAGCAGGCTCTCCGCTGAGCAGGGAGCCCAATGTGGGACTCGATCCAAGGACCCTGGGACTATGACCTGAGCTGAAGGTACCACTTAACCAACTGAGCCACCCTGGTGCCACTATCCATAAATTTTAAAAGAGTATATCTACAGAAAAATATTGCCGGGATTTCAATAAGAATTGAGATAAAGAGGGCGCCTGGATGGCTCAGTCGTTGAGCGTCTGCCTTCAGCTCGGGTCATGATCCAGATCGAGCCCCACATCGGGCTCCCTGCTCAGCGGGAGGCCTGCTTCTCCCCCTCTCTTCCCCTGCTTATATTCCCTCTCTCTCTGTGTTTCTCTCTGTCAAACGAATAAATAAAACCTTTAAAAGAATTATTGAGGTAAACATATAGGTCAGTTTTAGGGAAAATTGACATAGTTATTGATTCTGTCTTATTGCTGGTACATACTGCTCTCATTCTTTTGAATGTATTCCATAGCATAGATTATATATTATTTCTCAATTTATTTAACTATCCCCTATTGGGTATTTAAAGTATTTCTGTAATGCTGGCTTGTGAACAGCTTTTCACTATTTTTATGTTGGCATTGATATCATTGTGCACTTACGGTAGTATTTTTGTAGGGAATTTTGATCTCTGTTCTAAAATTGTGTTCTAAAAATCTGTACATCTATTTATAGTGAAAAACAACAGTGAAGAGAATGCCTATTTCCCTACAACCTCTACAACATCGGAAATTAGCAATGTTTAAAAATCTTTGCCGATGAAATTTATTTCTGTAAAATTCAAGTATATAACTCAAACTAAATTTTTCTATCTTAAAACATTATATCTCATTTCAAAAAAAGAAAAAAATCAAACCATACAGAATTGTATTAAGTGAAAAGGAAAAATCTTCCTGTCTTTCTCCTTTTCCCGTCCCATTTCCAGGGTGACCACTGTCAGGTTTAGGATGAAGCATTATGGACCTTTTTCTATACATACCATATACTTTTTCTTTTTTTCACTTGATAATGTGTTATGGACAATTTTCATTCGTGTATATGATTTTAAGTAAAATCTGTTCATATATGACTCAAAGAAAAAAGAGTTAAATGAATGTCATTATGAATGCTTCTGCAGAAAACATTCAGATTGGCTTTCCACTTAAAAAAAATATTGTGGGGTGCCTGGGTGGCTCAGTGGGTTAAAGCCTCTGCCTTCAGCTCAGGTCATGATCTCAGGGTCCTGGGATCGAGGCCTGCATTGGGCTCTCTGCTCAGGGAGCCTGCTTCCTCCTCTCTCTCTTTGCCTGCCTCTCTGCCTACTTGTGATCTCTCTCTGTCAAATAAATAAATAAAATCTTAAAAAAAAATACTGTGGCTGAAGTAGAGGGAGATTGCTCAGTGATAACTGTCATTTGACTTTTCATTTTTATGAGACTACTGCTTTCTTTGTTTAAAAATTCAATTTCTAGGGGCGCCTGGGTGGCTCAGTTGGTTAAATGACTGCCTTCGGCTCAGGTCATGATCCTGGAGACCTGGGATCAAGTCCCACATCGGGCTCCCTGCTTGGCGGGAGGCCTGCTTCTCCTCTCTCACTCCCCCTGTTTGTGTTCCCCCTCTGGCTGTGTTTCTCTCTGTCAAATAAATAAAAATCTTAAAAAAAAATTCAATTTCTAGGGCGCCTGGGTGGCTCAGTGGGTTAAAGCCTCTGCCTTTGGCTCAGGTCATGATCTCAGGGTCCTGGGATCAAGGCCCCAATCCAGCTCTCTGTTCGGCAGGGATCCTGCTTCCTGAACCTCTCTCTCTGCCTGCCTCTCTGCCTACTTGTGATCTCTCTATCAAATAAAAAAAAATCTTAAAAAAAAAAGAATTCAATTTCTAGTTGTATTTGATAGGGAATAGACATATCATGTCCATAACTTGCTAGCCCTCTTACATACTGTATTGAGCAAGTAAACAGTGATAGAGCAACCTGGTTTAAGACAGCATCTCACTGAAATCTCGTCCTTGTGATGAGTGAGATAGAATATTATGCCAATAAGCAAATATGCACCAGAATATATTAAAGCTACAACAAAATCCACATTTTAAAAATATTATTAGGGAAAATAAAGTTATTTATTAAAAGAAAAAGGAGACAGAAGAAAAAAAACAGACTTTCTTTCCACCCTGGAGTTTCTGTAAGCCTTACCGTGAGGGATACGAATCAGGGTTAACTTCCTCCATGTTTATCCTTTATAAGCTCTTGTAGTTGGTGTCATGTAAAGTTGGCCAAGAGTATAGGAAGAAAAATGGCCACAGGTAGACTTAGTGGCCTAAATCAGATAAGTGATGGCTGTACCCTTTATGAAGGCAGGAATCATGTCTGTCTTATATCTTTAGTGCTTAGGGTAATGTTTGGCACATAGTAGACACTCAGTAAATATCTGTTGGATGAACTAATGGCTAAAGGCTAGAGGTGCAGTACCAGGAAGGAGTGGAGAGTGGTGCTCTAGAAGCCATGGGATTATAGTTTAATAAGGAAGAAGTAAGTATCAGTTCAAGTACAACACAGGGCTTCTCAGGTTAAGTATGAAAAATGTCCATTGGATTTGGCAGTTAGCATATCACTCTTGACTTCTTTAAGAACAGTTTTAATGAGGTGTTCTTTTTTTTTAGGATTTTATTTATTTGACAGAAACAGAGCAAAGAGAGGGAACACAAGCAGGGGGAGTGAGAGAGGGAGAAGCAGGCCTCCCGCCAAGCAGGGAGCCTGATGTGGGACTCGATCCCAGGTCTCCGGGATCATGACCCAAGCCGAAGGCAGTCGCTCAACCAACTGAGCCACCCAGGTGCCCTAATGAGGTGTTCTTTAACAGGGATCCGTTCTCTGACACATTGCTACTTTCTCTGCAGTACCTTAGTACTTTGTATAGTATTGAAATTGTGAGTGTTTGTATGATCTTCATGAGCCCATGAAAGGCATCAAAGGCAAGGACCTGTTTATTCTGTTTTGTTTTGTTTTGTTTTTTAATTTTTACCTTTGTATCACCAGAGCCTGGTGCTTTACTTGGCTTATAGTAAGTGCTTAAAGTAAAGAGTCAAGGCCTGTTACAAATTTTACTCTGCAGAAAAAGGTGTTTTGAAGTCGCTGTGTTGTTATTTTTCCAGTGGTTGTAGAGATACGAGGTGATTATATTTAGCCAAGGGCGTATATGTATTTTTTTTAAGTTGCTGAATGGAATGGTGGGTCCTTTGGGAAAGAAAAAAAGCATTTTCAGGTTCTTTTTTTAAAAAATAACATATGGTGTATTATTAGTTTGAGGTAGAATTTAGTGACTCATCAGTTGCATATAACACCCAGTGTTCATTCCATTAAGTGCCCTCCTTAATGCCTATCACCCTGTAATCCCATCCGCCCCAGCTCACCTTTCCTCCAGCAATCCTCAGTTTGATTCCTGTGGTTAGGAGTCTTTTGCGGTTTGTCTCTCTCTCTCTCTCTGTCTCTGTCTCTGTGTTTCAGTCTTACTTTAATTTCTCCTTCCCTTCCCCTATGTTCATCTCTTTTGCTTCTTAAATTCCATGAATGAATGAAATCATATGGTATATGTCTTTCTCTGACTTCCTTTCCTTAGTGTAATATTCTCTAGTTCCATCCCTGTTGTTGGAAATGGCAAGAGTTTGTTCTTTTTGATGGCTGAGCAATGTTCCCTCTGTGTGTGTGTGCACGCGCGCACACACACACATATACCCATACTACCTCTTTTTTATCCATTCATCTGTCAATGGACATCTGAGATGTTTTCATTCTTAGGTTATTGTGGACATTGCTGCTATAAATGTCGGGGTGCCAATGCCCCTTCGATTCACTATGTTTGTATCCTTTGGTTAAATACCTTGTGCAGTTGCTGTGTAGGTTTGCTCTATTTTTAACCTTTTAAGGAATCTCTATACTGTTTTCCAGAGTGGCTGCATTTTCAGGTTCTTCAGAGCTTTTTGTCAGATAGGTCCTGAATGTAAATCCTGCCCTTGTCCAGTGAGATTTATTACCCCAGTTCCCCTCTGGATGGTTTCTAGCTTCTTGAGTTTCTGATCCAGATTCTGGGTGAGGTTCTGTTGCTCTGGTTTGAGAGATCAGACCTCTTAATCTTGGAAACCAAACATCTTAATTTGCATTTGACCCACATTCTACATAATGTAAAGAGCCTAGCTACAGTCTGAAAGATTTGATTTATGTCTCTTTTTACCTTTCTAGACCTAGTTTGAGATAAATATCTAAGAATTGAGAGAGTTCAAGCTTAATGTCTTTGGGATCTGTGAATCCCAGTCTGTGTACTGTGTGTAGTTTCTTTAAGAATTAGCTGTGTGGATGTTTTCCCTCTCTTTAAATCTGGCACTGATTTTTTTTAAAGAAGCTTTCTACTGCTGCTGGGGTTTGATTTGATTTTTGTAATTTTAATGATCCACATTGAAACACATGCATGTCCCCCGCACCATTCACTGTCAAGGTAATACTTCATGCTTCTTTTGGCAGAGTATTCATTTTCTTAGGAGAAAGGTTATTTTTAGTGACAGTGGAAGGATTCTCAAAGGAAATGTGAATTTAAGAGAGATCATAAACGTCCTTCTCTCCTTGCTTGTGCAGGACTGCTCACCATCTTGACTGGTATTTTTCACTGAAACCTTTCAGATAGCAGTAATACTTGCTTTCCCTCTCTAACTAGAACCAGGAAGCTTGTAACTTTCCTCTCACATCACTAAGAGGCAAATTAACTTAGAAATGACAAAAAGAATGTTCTTGATTTGAGTGGGAAATCAGCTTTCCAGAGCTATCATTGGAATTATCACTATTTAAGGACATTTGGATTTGAATTCTGTGTGATTCTGTAGGTTACTGTAATTGGAATGAGACAAAGTATGAATCGATTTCCTTGACAAGGCATTTGCAGTTGCATTGGTGATTTAATAAGGAGAGAGAAAAAGCAAAGTATATTTGGAAAAATACTTCTTTTTGTAAATGGGTAGCTTTTTCTCCTGTAGGGCACAGTGATAATTCATAGATGATCTCTTTCACATTCATTTTTGTGTTGTTTTGGAAATCACTCTTTCAAAAATTAATTTTGGTTTTCTGTGAGGAAGTGGTGTGGTTATAGACTCAACTTTGAGAGTCTGAGGAAAAGCCATGGATCTTCCACCCCGAAAACTGTTACACATACAGAATTTTCTGTATAGTTTCAGTACATTCATGAACTCTTTCTCTCATTACCACCCCAGTCAAGAATTCCTGGGATAAGAAAACATCCGGGTATCTTTTCCCTTTTGGGGAAGTATGTACGTTTATTTACGTGTTTATTGAAGTGTATTTACATAAAATGTTACATTAGTTTCAGGTGTACATAGGGGTTTGACAAATCGAACATACGTTTTACTATGCTTTCCCCAATAGGTGTAGCCACTGTCTGTCAGCATACTGTATTACAATATTATTGACTGTGTTCCCTGTGCCATACTTTTCATTTCTGTTATTTATTTTATAACTGGAAGTTTGTACTTCTTAATCCCTTTCACCTATTTTTCCCATGCTCCCACCCACCTCCCCTCTGGCAACCACCAGTTCATTCTCTGTATTTAAGAGTCTGTTTTTTGTTTGCTTGTACATTTGCTTTGTTTTTTAGGTTCCACATGTAAGTGGCATTTGTCTTTGTCTGACTTATTTTACTTAGCATTATATTCCTTCTAGGTCTGTCTGTGTTGTCAAAAATGGCAAGGCTTCATTCTTTTTAATGGCTGAGTAATATTCGTGTGTGTGTGTGTGTGTGCATTAATTCACCACATCTTTATCGTTCATCTCTTTTTTTTAATTTTTTTTAAAGATTTTATTTATTTGACAGAGAGAAACACAGCCAGAGAGGGAACACAAGCAGGCGGAGTGAGAGAGGGAGAAGCAGGCCTCCCGCCGAGCAGGGAGCCTGATGTGGGACTCGATCCCGAGTCTCCAGGATCATGACCTGAGCCGAAGGCAGTCGCCCAACCAACTGAGCCACCCAGGTGCCCCTATCGTTCATCTCTTGATGACACTTGGGTTGATTCCATATCTTGGTTACTATAAGTAATGCTGCAAAAAATATAGGGATGCATGTATCTTTTCAAATTAGTGTTTCATTTTGGGGGGCAAGATCTGGTATTTTGCCCCTTTTTGGTCATGTTAACAGTGGTTTGCCAACTCCACCACCATCTTTTATCAAAAGTACTTCAGAACTGCTTTGCACATAGTACAGTAACAGTTAAATAGCCAAACCTTCTGTAATGCTTGAGAGCACACACTGTTAAAAATGGAGGACACAAACAACTAGTATTCCAAACACATGAACCAGGTGTATCAGCTTATGTAAGTAAGTATGTGTGTGGGTTTTTAAAAATCTATTCTGGGGTTATTATTAGCAGATGTTTCTCTAGAGTTGTGTGTTGCAAAGAAAATGGGGAAGGAAGAGGTCCCATCTTCCAAATGGTTAAGAGAGAAAATTATGCAAATGTAATTGAAAACTGACTTTTCCCTGTGTTTTAAATGAGAGCAGTGAGATGGGCAAAGAGTTAGTTTAGGCTTAGGTTTCAAAACTGAGGTTGAATAAGGTCTAAATTCTTCATTTATAGGCTGGAATTGTAGCCACAAGGCAAGTCCCCATAGGTAGAAGAGTCACTGTTCCAAAGAAGCTGATGTTGTATTGGCTCCATGCAGGAGACCTGTGTAGACTGTGTGCAGCCTGTTTGCCCTAGTGTCACACGTTACTCTCAACACAAACTAGCTTTCTGATAACTTCTGCAGTCTGTCTCCATCAGTATTTTGAGGACCAGCCTACTGGTGGCCCTAGGAGATTAGAACTCTGGAAACTTGAGCGGCAGTCTTCTTATCATTCAAACTGTTCTTGATGGTGAGCCAGTTCTGGCTGTCTCTATATGTGTCCTAAATATCTTGATGGTCGACTTTGTTTTCTTCCTGGTTTGTTTGTGTTTGGCACAGTTAGCTTGTGTGAGGATACCGTTTTTATTACCTCTTTGAAAGAACAGATGTCCTATCTGAGGTTTTAACTGAAAGGGACTTCGTTGGTCATATAATAGCTTATAATAATCAGAGTAGGTCTGGCATGAAAGTGGCGCTTATACGCATAGTATATTTTTTATCCTTTGCATCCTAATAAATAGTAGGTCTAATTCAGGGATCATCTCCTTTGTGAAGCCTTCCTTAATTCCTTTTTCCCTCTCACTTCCCAGAATTGGCCACTTCTTCCTCTGTGCCTCTACTGAACCCTGTATGAATTTCTCCCCTTCATTATATTGCCCTATTTGTTTATAGTCTGTCATAGATGAGACCATAAGCTTTTTGAGGATATGGTCTGTATTGTACTCCTTTTTGCCTGGCACATAGAAGGTACTCAAAAATGTTTTAAGAATGAATGAATGGGTGAATGACCAGAATATTAAAAGAATATTAAAGACAGGGATTAAAAATCCAAATGTCTTTGGGGGCCAGGGCAGACCTGGTAGGGAGGACGGTAGCCTGCAGAACACACACCTTATCTAAAAGGGGCAGCTGCTCCTCAGCTCCAGCCCATCGGTGCTTTGCAGGGATGACAACTCTGTGTTACCACATCTTTTTTTTTTTTCAAAGATTTTATTTATTTATTTGACAGAGAGAGAGAGAGATCACAAGTAGGCAGAGAGAGAGGAGGAAGCAGGCTCCCTGCAGAGCAGAGAGCCCGATGTGGACCTCAATCCCAGGACCCTGAGACCATGACCTGAGCCGAAGGCAGAGGCTTTAACCCACTGAGCCACCCAGGCACCCTACCACATCTTTTTTAAGAGAAGCCAGATAATTGGGTTTTTATGTGAAATTTCTCGGTTACTAAATGTTGTTAACTAATAAAGATTTTCCTGAAAACCTTTTACTGGGGCGCCTGAGTGGCTCAGTTGGTTAAGCAACTGCCTTCGGCTCAGGTCATGATCCCAGAGACCTGGGATCGAGTCCCACATTGGGCTCCCTGCTCGGCAAGAAGCCTGCTTCTCCCTCTCTCACTCCCCCTGTTTGTGTTCCCTCTCTGGCTGTGTTTCTCTCTGTCAAATAAATAAAATCTTTAAAAAAAGGAAACCTTTTACTGAGGTATAATTTACACATAAAAAAGTGTATGTTATGGGTGTACCGCTCAGTCTGTCTTTGCCAGACAAAACTGGATTGACTCGCCAGCCACTGGTCTGCAGCTTGTGACAAAGACTGTATGGAGAATGGTATAGTCTAGTTAGGAATCACATGATAGTAAGAGACTCTCAATCTCAGGAAAGAAACAGGGTATTTAAGGGTGGAGGGGAGGAATAGGGTAGCTGGATTTATGGACATTGGGGAGGGTATGTGCTATGGTGAGTGCTATGACTTGTGTAAGACTGATGATTTACAGACCTGTACTCCTGAAGCAAATAGTACATTATAGGTTAATTTTTAAAAATTACCTGATAGGTAAAAGTGTCTCAGAGCGGTGTGTACAATTGATTTGGATTATGATTCAAAGAAGTCAAATGTAAAGAAAACTTTATGAAACAATTGGCGAATTAAATGTTGACTGGCTAATACTATTACACAATTATTGTTAATTCTGGGTCGCCTGGATGGCTCAGTCATTAAGCATCTGCCTTCGGCTCTGGGGTTCGAGCCCCGCATCGGGCTCCCTGCTCGGTTGGAACCCTGCTTCTCCCTCTCTCACTCCCCTTGCCGTGTTCCCTCTCTTGGGAATAAAATATTTTAAAAATTATTGTTAATTTCAGATGTAATATAGCTGGTTTGGTATATATAGATAGATCCAATATTTAGAGCAGTTCAGGGAACAGTGGAGTGGAAGGTACAGTGTTCCCATGTACCCCCACCTCCACAGGTGCATAGCCTCTCCCATTATCAACATCCTCTACCAGGTGGCACATTTGTTATATTTGCTGAACCTACATTGGCACATCATAATGGCCCAAAGCCCATAGTTTACATTAGGGCTCATTCTTGGTGTACATTCTGTGGGTTTTGACAAATGTATAATGATACGTATCTACCATTATCATATGTAGTTTTTTTTTTAGAAGACTCCTCAGAGACACATACATTTTAAAACAATTTATGGGTGAAATAAATGAATCGATGCTGGAATTTGCTTCAGAATAATTTGGGAGGAGTAAACTTGAGGTGTAAGTGAAACAGGATGGACCATGTGTTGATAGTCATTGAAGCTGGGTAATGGGTACATGGAAGTTCGTCATATTAGTGTCTCTATTTTTGTATGCCCTTGAACATCTCCACCTTCAAAAGTAGAGCAAGAGTCCAAGATGAAGCTGGGGCGTGGTTTTTTGGATCTAGGATAACATGGGACACACTACTGCTGGTGACAGAAGTAAATTTCTGGAACTGAAGCCCATGAAAGTCATGCATTTTTTTTTCTTTTTTCTTTTTTCCTTCCTTCCTTCCTTCCTTCCTCCCTCCCTCCCTCCCTCCCTCCTTTCCTCCCTTCCTCCCTCCTTCCTTCCTTCCTTCCTTCCTTCCTTCCTTCCTTCCTTCCTTCCTTCCTTCCTTCCGTAGGCCCTGAAAGTCAGTATACGAAGACTGCTCAGGAGATTGTAAATGTCTGTTACCAGACACTGACTGAGGTAGGTGGTAAAGAGGAGGTCTTCTTGGAAAGTAGCATTCTGGAATATCTTTGTTCCCTTGGGTGGGGAGGTCTTCCCTGCCTATCTGATTTTCATATGTAACCTCCCATCCCACATCCCTCATTTCCTTTTCTGCTTTATTTTCCTACCTAGTGTTAAATGTTTTTAACAAACAATATCATTTACTATAATTATCATGTGTGACATCACTAGAAGAAGCTCCATGAAGACAAGGATCTTTTAGTCTGCTTTGTTTACTTTTATGTTATTTTTATTAAGTAGACTCCACACCTGTCATGGGGCTCAGACTCACAACCCTGAGATCAAGAGTTGGATTCTCTGCCGACTGAGCCAGCCAGGCATCTTCAGTGCCTAAAACATATGTTCAGTGAATTCACTAGTTTTCTTTATTTCTCAGTATGATGAGCATTTGACTCAACTTGAGAAGGATATTTGTACAGCTAAGGAAGCAGCTTTGGAGGAAGCAGAATTAGAAAGCTTGGACCCAATGACCCCAGGGCCTTATACACCTCAGGTAAGTCTGAACACTAGGAACTGCCTCTTATCTTAGAGTTTTCTTATTGGTTTGGGGAACTGGGAGCATGTTAACAGATGTGTTTACTGAGATACCCTTCTTCTCTGTCCTTCCTCTTCATATGCCTTTCGTGTGCTTTCTTGTCTTCTCAAAGGCTAAGGTGAGTGAGGGCCATGGGTCTTGGTGGCCTCGTTGAATCCAGAAGAAGCAGGTGTGGGATGAATGAGTGGGGTGGACTTAGTTGTTTGGGCAGTGTTTAGGAGTACCAGATTCCTGACTGCTGTGGCCCCAGGTATCCTCTTGAGTCTCTGGAGTTCCCTTGCCCATGAACTGGGGTTCTAGGATATCCCTAGAGGATAGAATTCTCAATTAAAGACATTGGTCACATTGTTCCTGTGCTTCATAGATGCCGGATTACTCATTCCTTCAGATGTATCTCTGTAGCTCAGATGTCACCCATTTTCCTGGATTGACTCCCTCTCCTTATAAATGAGGACAGGTAACATTTATAATGTTCTTAAAGTTACATGTCACAAGAGTAGGGAGTAGGATTAATAAGAAATCTTGAGTCCTTCTGTTCTGTCCCTTGAATATATTTGAACAAAAGCCTGTGTTTCCGTATTTGAAGAAGAGTACTTAGTAGTAGCTGGCACTTGGTTTCTGTAATGAAGGCACTGTGGTAAAGTGGGAGGTACATGAATTTTGGCAATAAATCAGGCCTGGGTTTGAATCTTATCTCTGCTCTTACCTAGCTTTGTGAATTTGGCAAGTTAGCTTGAGTTCTCCCAGTCTCCTTTTCTCTAAAATGTACTTTTTGAGATGATTATAAATGTTAAATGAGTTAATTTGCCTGGCTTGTAGGAGACGTTTAGTAAATGTTTCCTTGTCTGTATGAAAATTGTCTACAAAGTTCTCAGACTTCCTTTCAAATTTCACCAAATATTTTAATGCAGAATTCTCCCAATTCCCATTGGCAAACTTTTTTTTCATTCTTCTCTGAACTGATACTGCAACCTGTATGATCTCTGTTGGATTATTGCTGTTTGTATTTCATGCACTCTTCCTACCTATCTTTTACTCTCTCTCACCCCAAAACCTAGGTTACTGAGGGGCCAAGTATAAAGAGCCCTAAGATAACTGCTTCGAGGCCCAGAACAAGGAAAGGCTCTTGGAGTGTGTGGGCAGATTGGGTCCGGGGGGCTTGGGTGAGTGATGTTGCCCAGGGAGGCCCTTTTTGCTTATATGCCCACAGCTCCCACAAGGCCCTTTCTGGTAAGTTAAACCTGGGTTTTAGCCATCTTTCCTCAGAGGAGTCCAGCCACTGAGCAGCACATGCATAGCTCTTATCTGTGACAGCATAAACCTAGTCCTTTGGTGAGTCAGAGCCTTAGACCCAAAGGTTATCTTCCTTCCTTTCCTGCCCCTCCCACACTGTCTCAGGTGGCTGAGGAAAGCCTGGCAACTGTTCTCCCTCCTGAGCAGTTGCTGTTGTTCGGTATAGTTAGAAGGTCCCCTGTGAAGAGTGGGGTGTAGATAGCACCTCTTCATTATTCCAGTTCACCCTCTCATCATTGCCTTCACTCATATGTACACATTGTGAAATAGTAAACCCCGTGTACTTTCTCTTAACCCGAGGAGGATGCCTCTGAGTGATTGTACTTACTCATTGCTACTTTCAAAGTGAGTGTTATTAAAGAGGGTTTGTGTAGGTTTAACCTGTCATAATTCTGGTTGCGTGGAAACATAGCAGAAATCATGCTTTACTTCCAACCCTAAACGGTGGTAGTCAATAATGTATTTTCACTCAACTGTTTCCACCTGGCTTGAATTACATCATACGTTGTGCTTAACACTTTATCTAAAATTGTTCCCTTTGCAGTTTCCCACTAGCCCATCATTCCCTGATTTTCTCTTCTTCTGTTCAACTACTAGTTTACCTACTCTGTAGTGCTTTAAATTCTGTGTTGCCTCTTTCTTCAAAACCCTCTTCAATCATCCTTGCTTGTTTGCTTTTAAAAACACCCGATGGGTGCCTGGGTGGCCCAGTCATTAAGCATCTGCCTTCTACTGGGGTCATGATCCCAGGATCCTGGGACAGAGCGCTCTATCGGGCTCCCTGCTTGGCGGGAAGCCTGCTTCTCCCTCTCTCATTCCCCCTGCTTGTGTTCTCTCTCTCGCTGTGTCTCTCTCTGTCAAATAAAATCTTTAAAAAAATAAAATAATTAAAACAACAACAAAGTAACACACTTGGGATTCATTGGGAAATATAAAGGAGTTACCTAGAGTCCACCAGTCCGAAAGAACCAGCCACTGTGAACATTTTTGTGTGTTTCTTTAAAATCACGTGCAGATGTGCACACCAGGGTATGTAGACACTTTTAAAGTGAAATTGGTCAATATGGTTTTGTGTCTTATTATTTTCACTTCATATTATGTTATGAACATTCTATCTCATAGCCTTTTGAAAACATGATTTTTAAATAGCTACATAATATCATAATATTTCTACCCTCCTTTTAGAGAACACTTTCCTACTTCTCCAACCTGTTCTTTATCAGTTCCTCCTGTCCTCCTGTCACTGAAAAGTCCATTCGCTAAATCCCTCATCTCTTCAGGAGAGGGAAGAGGGAAAGGATCTATAATTTATTGAATTACAAATTATCTTCATTCACCCAACAGCCTCAGGAAGCAGACAGTATCATCCATGTTTTATAATTGAGGAAACCAAGGCTTAGAGTGATTAAATAGTTAAAGTTACTCAGCTAGCAAGTGGTGGAGCGAGGACTCAAACCCAGGGCATTTTGTTCCAAAGCCCATGTTGTTTTGTTTTGTTTTGTTTTGTTTTTTACACACCATTTTGCCTCAGAGCATCCTCTGATGAGTTTATAAGCTGTTAACCCACTACATGCTCTTGTTGGAATTGGAATTCCTTTATGCGATTTCCTATTAGAGGTCTCTAAACCAAACAATCGAAATTGCGCAGGTATGAAACCCTAGGCCTGCCAACAACCAGACAAGGCTTAGAAAACACTAGATTATTGACCAGGAAGACTGTCAGGACATAGAATTGTCCCACAGCTTTGATGCTTTTCTGCTTCAGGCTTCTGATTATATACATCAGATGCCTCGCTGCTAGAATGAGCAAGTATTTGTAGGATTCCCCAAAACCTGGCAGTAAAGCTGTGTCAAACTGTTTCTCTTGAAAGCGATTGCTCTGCATGACCTTTTTCTGCAGTGAATGCTGTAAAGGGGAGTTTTGGATTTCTTACTTCCTCTCCTAAATAGAAGCTAAGTTGTACATTTGTGCCACAGCCTCCTGATTTGTATGACACCAACACATCCCTCAGTATGTCTCGAGATGCCTCTGTATTTCAAGATGAGAGCAATATGTCTGTCCTGGATATTCCTGCTGCCACTCCAGAAAAGCAGGTGACACAGGTAGGATGTTTTTCTTCTCTTTGCGGCGTTGGTAATATGCTTTGGTGTGGGGAGTGGGGGAGTGATAGTGGTGAAATGAGACGCGAATCAGGGATGATTGTGCCCCTTTGGCCCTGGGCACGAAGGCTTAGAAGTGGGATTTCAGGGGCGCCTGTGTGGCTCAGTTGGTTAAGCAACTGCCTTCGGCTCAGGTCATGATCCTGGAGTCCCGGGAGCCCCGCGTCGGGCTCCCTGCTCGGCAGGAGGCCTGCTTCTCCCTCTCTTGCTCCCCCTGCTTGTGTTCCCTTTCTGGCTGTGTTTCTCTGTGTCAAATAAATAAAATCTTTTAAAAAAAAAGAAGTGGGATTTCAAGGGAGGCGCTGGTGGCGACAGGTCACGTGACCGGCATTGTCTTCTGTCTGTCCCCGTGGGCGCAGTTAGGCACAACAGCACCTCAGGGAAGGCACAAGTATGAAAAGTGTATGAGGCATCAGAGCAACCTCACCAGGTGACTAGAAAGACCAACTACATTCAGAGACAGAGTTCAAACTGTACTGTATGTATGCTGTAATCTAAAAATTATTTATAAAACTAAATTTTTAAAAATTGGCCTGTTCTAGAGGTGTCTGAAGATGCTCCTCATCTGAAGCCAAAAGTCTTATCAGCTGCTCTCAGTCAGGCTTCCACTGGAGAGTACAAAACCCAGGAGAGTTTTTCTATCCTGAAGAGTCCCAACAGAAGCTAAGGAAAGCTTAAGTTAGGAAGGAAGAGTCTTCCTTGTGATGATACAGCAAGAGCAGACCAAGGACCTTCCTATTCTTTGGGATTTTTTTGTTTCTTGTTGTTGTTTTTTTTTTCCCACTCTACCAGTGATTTCCAAAGAATGGGAAAAAGCACACATGCCTTGAGCTGTGGAAACAGCCCCCACTAGCTGTGGGGTTGGCTGGGATATCAGGGAGGAGCATCCGCCCTGGGTGAGAGCCCATGGTTAACTCCTCCTACAGGCACGTCCCTCAATGATGTGCTATTTGTGTTCCTTACTCAGATGCACCAGGGCCGAGGTAGGCTGGGCGAGGAAGACTCTGATGTAGATATTGAAGGGTATGATGATGAGGAGGAGGATGGGAAACCTAAGACTCCAGCCCCAGTGAGTATGCTTACAGAAGGCTTATGGTTACATTATATCCTTATGTGATAGGAGCCCCACTAGTACAGGGCAGGCCAACCCAAGCTGATATCAGAGAGTCCATAGTGAGGCCCAGTCGGACTTTAATCCTTGGAAAATTAGCTAAACAAATTCATCCACCACAGTTACTTAACTTCTTGTGAGGCAGCAAGGGGGGTGCTGGTGGTGGCTTCTGGTCTCTTACTTGGTTGATTGATGGGACTTTGACCCCAACTGGTATCATTCAGGAAGGCGAAGATGCAGATGGCGATCTTGCAGATGAAGAGGAAGGAGCCGTGCAGCAGCCTCAAGCCAGTGTCCTATATGAGGACTTGCTTATGTCTGAAGGAGAAGATGATGAGGAAGATGCTGGGAGTGATGAAGAAGGAGACAATCCTTTCTCTGGTAAGTCTTAATTCCATGGCTTCTGTTCTAGGTAGTTCACCATAGCACCCTGAGGACTGGATAGGAAACTCTTGGCCACGTGTGCTGTTACCAGAAGCTGCTCTTTTCTTGAAGTCTCATTGATAGACCCAGAGTACTGAGTGCTCACAGGGTGATGACATCAGCCTTCGAGGAGGTGAAGAAATCTAACATAGAAGTGCAAAAGATGATCGTGGAAGAGGCAATGCCTAAGTAGCATCTTTGAATATTTGATAAAGAAGAGAAAGAGGTGTTGTATTTGTAATAGGGAAGTGGCGGGGGATAAGAAAATAAGATCCTGCTTTACCCAGCCATAAGAAAAAATGAGATCTTGCCCTTTGGACGACATGGATGGACCTAGATAGTATAATGTTGAAGTGAAATAAGTCAGGCAGGGAAAGACAAAATACCATATGATTTCACTCATATGTGGGGTCTAAAAAACCGGACAAACAAAGCAGAAACAGACCCTTAAGTACAGAGAACAAACTGATGGTTTCCAGAGTGCAGCAGGGTGGGGGGATGGGCAAATGGGTGTGAAGGGGAGTGGGAGATCCATGCGTCCAGTTATGGAATGAATAAGTCATGGGAATAGAAAGACAGCATATTGGAATATAGTCAATGATATTGTAATAGTGTTGCACTTTGACAGATGGTAGCTACTCTTGCAGTGAGCATAGCATACTGTACGTATTGCCAAATCACTGTGTTATAATCCTGAAACCAATAACGTTATATGTCAACTGTCCTTCAATTAAAAAAAAGATCCTACTTAGTTTACTTTGTCAATTAATGGTGGTGGCAGGGAAAATTGTAGGAGAGGATGGGGGTAGGGAAACAAGACTGGACTGAGACGAGAAAAGAAAGTGGTTATTTGGATTCTGCTTCCAAACTGTGGTCTTGCCGATATTGGCCCGAGGCCCTCCTCTGAGGTGAGGAGTCCAGGCAGGGTGCCTCTGTAGATGTAGGGCAGGAACTGGTTTGGGAAGACCAAGCCAAAGATGGTAATTCTGTCCAGCTTATCGCAGGACCGTCTTCTTTTCACAGCTATTCAGCTGAGTGAAAGCGGAAGTGACTCTGATGTGGGATCCGGTGGGATAAGACCCAAACAGCCACGCATGCTTCAGGAGAACACAAGAATGGGCATGGAAAATGAAGAAAGCATGATGTCCTATGAGGGAGACGGTGGGGAGGCTTCTCATGGTTTGGAGGATAGCAACATCAGGTAATTGGCAGCAACACGCTATAGGGCTGTGGCATCAGTGCCCAGCTGCGATGGCAGAGGGCCGAGCATCAGATTACTTTGATCCATCAAACATTTTCAGAGCCCTCTCTAGGGCCAGGCACTGTGCTAAGCCCTTGGGGAGGCACAGAGAAGCAGGCCATATCCTGCCCTCGAGGAACTCACAGTCTAGTGGAAGAGATTGATAACAAACAAAATCATTACAAGTACAGTGTGCTAAGTACAATGTGCCAGGTTGCCACTGAGGAGGGAGAGTCTCACTCTGCTTGGAGTGATCAGGGAATGAGGGAACATTCGAACTGGACCTGGTAGTAAGGCTGAGTAGGAGTCTGCTAAGTAGAAAAGTGGCAAGGAGTGAGGAGACCCTTAGAGAGGGAATAGTAGGTTCAAAGGCACAGAAATATACCAGAGGATGTTCCAAGGTGAAGGGAAGTTGTGGGGAGTTGTGGCTCCAGAAGCAGCAAGGGATTTTACCATAGAGGACCTTACATGGCATGTTAGGACACTTGGAGTTTGGGTAATGGGAATCATCACTTCAAGGAAAAGGAAGTAACATCGGACTTTTATGTTCAATAACTCTAGGGAACTGATAAGGGTTTCAGCTGGGATATGTTAAAAGTGGGGGAAAGGAAGGGACATATTTAAGAGCTGTTTAGGAGGTAAGGAGATACAAATATGTAATGAATGGGAATGTCACTGAGATAGGGAAGTAGAAAGAGCAGGTATTCAATGAGGCAGGAAAGGAGGAAAAAAATGAATTTGTCTTTGGACATGCTAGATTTAAGGTACATCAGATACATCTAACCAGAGGTGTTCAGCAAGCAGTTAGAGGCTATATTTACTCCTTAAGCAAATATTTACCACAAGTTCAAAAGCAACTGAGGTGTGATCCCTTCCTTCAAGGAGTTCAGTCTAGTGGGAAACCGAGAACAGGTTAATAGACGATCACAGTGTGACATGGAAAGTGCTGTGATAGGCAACTGCAGGGTTTTTCTGGGACTTGGGTGGGAGTGGGGTAGGGGAGCTGCTTGGAGAAGGAAACCGAGCTAACTCACACGAGGAATTAGCTAGATGAAGAAGAAAGTGAAGGACACTTCGGAGAACAAGAACAACATATGAGGCATGAAACAGTTGTAGAGCGTGCAAGCAGCTTGCTGTGGCTGGAGCTTTTGATCCATGATCCTTGTGATAGAGACGACTTACAGAGGTAGGTAAGGACGAAATCATGAAAGGCCTGAAAGTTCCGGGCAGACACTGAATGAGAGGCATGAGCAGATCTACATTTTGGAAAGAGTGCTCTGTATCCCAAAAGAAATGCACATGGCCAGTAAATATATGAAAAAACAATTCCCCTAAGAATCAAAGGAAGGCAATAAACAGTGAAATTTTTACCTACAACATTGACAAAGATTAAAATGAATGATAATGCCCAGTGTTGAGAAGGTGCGAAGAAAAAGACATTTTCCAATGACTGCTGGTAATGTGAATCCATAAAATGAGTGGGTAGGAGAGAGGCATAGCAATTCATCATTATAAACCCAAAACTTGTGCATCCCTCTTGGCCCCCCCAAATTCCATGTCTAGGAAATTATTCTGTGGCAGTAATAAAACACCTTCATCAAGACATTTGTACAAGGAGTTTAATCACAAAATTGTTTTTCCTGGTGGGAATATTGGAGACAGCTTCAGTGTTCCAGTGAGAGATGGTTATATCAATCATGTGACAGCCATATAGTGGAGTACCATATAGCGGTTGAAAGGATGCTATAGATGTATGTTTATTGACAGGGAAAGATTGTGTTCATTATAATCATTAGTGAAAAAAGCAGAATCCTGAAGTATTCCAGTTCTGTAAAATAAAAAATGTTTAAGCATCTAAGTTAAGTATGTAGGGAAAAAAAAAGTAGGAGGTCATATACCAAAAGATTATCTCTGGGTGGTGGAGTTAACTGTTTTTTGTTTGTTTGTTTTCTGGCATATATATATATTTTTTTAAGTGAACATGCTTGTGTGTGTGTTTTTTTAAGTAAAATTAAGAATAAAGAAACAAAAACTAAAGAGAACTGTGGTAGAAGTGTGAAGTGAAGAATGAATTGGAGGAGAGCAAGATTGGAGGCATGAAGATTTATTTCAGTGGTACAGGCCAGAGATAGCAAAGGACTAAGCCAAGGCAGGCAGAATAGAGATGGAAAGGAGGGGACAGAGACAAGATATATTGAAAAAGTAGAATCTTCAGGACCGTTGACTACCTGACTGATTGGATCTATAGACAAAGTGAGAAACTGTGAATGGCAGATGAAACTCCGAGGCTGTCTGAGCATTTGCAGTCATGCCAGCTGGCAGTGTGTTGTTCAGGTGTAGGGGAGTTTCTTTCATTTGAGTTCTTGTAACTATGACGTTGGCAGGTTGGTGTTCTGAACAGAATCATTTTTTTGTCGGGGACCTATACAGTAGTCCAGAACGAGTCATTTTGGTGTCCAGGGGAGGTGAGATGGGCCCTTGGTGGCACCGAGAACAGGACGGGTCAGCTAGAGGATGGTGCCTGAGCTTGAGAGATGACCTGTTTCTCTTCTCAGTTATGGGAGCTATGAGGAACCTGATCCCAAGTCGAACACCCAAGACACAAGCTTCAGCAGCATCGGTGGGTATGAGGTATCAGAGGAGGAAGAAGATGAGGAGGAAGAGCAGCGCTCTGGGCCGAGTGTACTAAGCCAGGTCCGCCTGTCAGAGGACGAGGAGGACAGTGAGGATTTCCACTCCATTGCTGGGGACAGTGACTTGGACTCTGATGAATGAGGCTTCCTTTGGGCCTCCCTGGTTAGCCTTCCCTGTTCTCCAGCCTAGGTGGCTCACCTGCCCTGATTTGTTCGTAATTGTATAGTGTCTGATCCTGAGAACACTAGATTAACTAACATCTTAGCCTTTAAGAACTAGGATATAAACGGTAATAAATTACCTCCTCTGATCTTCCTGGGGCAGTGTCACACTTCGATTTAAAACCAAGCAACCCCTTTTCTCCTACCACTAACAAAAGGAGAGCTGTCTCCTCTTTCTCCAGTGCCTGCCTTTAGCTCCGCTTACTGCTCTTGGCACCACTTTTCTGTCAGGAAGGAGGAGAAATGATGAGAGGACTAACAAATTTCTGTCCTCTTGGTGTATTTGACATTTTCCCAGCATGGTACCATCTCAGTTTTCTAATTTGCGGGCTAGAACAGGTGACAGAGCCCTTGCTGGGACAGAGAATTGGGTTCTGGTCGACCCTGTACCCTAGTAAACACATGAACTTACTAGACAAACTGCCCGTTACTTTATTATTTATTTGATTATACAATGCCTTGTCTCTAAATGGATTTGAGGCAAATGGCTATCAGTCTTTGAAGCAGTCTGTATGTCAGAATGGCATGTTGCCATGTGAATATGTTCTGCGCCCATCATCCCCAGGGGACAAGGTAGGAAAATGGTAAGGTCCTTACGGCAAAGACTGTGTGTCGTCTTTTGGGTTTTTTTGTGCCTAGGATATGGTTTTGTGTATTGTAGGTGCCCAGTAAATGTTCCTACAATCAGAACACCCTCAAAAGACTTGTTTTTTGACCATCTGCTCTGTGATAAGCTCTCTGTCAGATCCTTGGGATACAAAAGTCAATAAGACACACAGCTTTTGCCGAAAGAGCTCACCCTCGAGTTAGCAGAGGGGGAGTAGAAATCAAAACTTGTTTCTTAAATCATTACAATGGTACTGTGAGCTAAGTGCAATGAAGATGGCAGATGTCAAATAGAGGGGAAAACAGAAGAGTGATGATGTCTGAAAAAGTCAGGGAGGTCTTCCTAGAGGCAATTTATAAGCTGACTGTTGAAGACCGAGTAGGAGCTTTCCGTATGGAAAAGTACAGGCAGAGTGTCACCTGCTCTCTCTGTTAGAGATAGCAGAGTGTATTCCTGATTTGTTTGTTTGTGCCTGCCTGCCTTGTTCCAGAAAGGACTGGAGGTGGTTTGTGTTCCAGTCCTTTAATGCTGGAGTGGCTAGAGATGAGACTGAAAAGACTGGCAGGAAGCATATCCTCAATGCTAATAGGTGTGAACTGTAATTACTATAGGAAATGAAGAGTGATAGTAGAATGATTGCATCAGATTTGTGTTTTAGAAATTTTTTGTATGTGGGATGAAAGAAATGGAAGAATCTTATGTAACAGACAAGTTTGACCCCACTTTTGTAAAAGACAAACCCATGTGTGTATATTTATATGTGTGTATATACTTGTATATGCAGAGGAAAAGGTCTGAAAGGATATATGCTGAACTGTTCACAGTGATAACCTCTGGGAAATGGGATCAGAGGGGAGGGGACTATGTGGTTGTGTGTATACTGGGAGTGTATTGTGCTTTTATTTCTGTATTGTTTGAATTTTTTACAAGTATGTACTATTTTTGTAATAAAAACTTTTTAAAATACCCAGCAGTAGTGTGGAGAATGGTTTGGCGGGGAGCAAATCTAGTTCAAGTGAAGGGTAATGGAGCCCAGTCTAGGGCTGTGGCATTAAGATGGGGAGGAGGGGCGTGCATTTGAGAGATCTTCAAGGGGTAGAATCAACAGGACTTGACCGATTGGCATTTGGGGGTGGAAAAGGAGGAATGGAATGGAAGGTGGCTTTCAGAATTTGGGCTTCGGAGATTGGGTGGGTACATGGTATTCATTCATTTGTTCATTCAACATTTATCAAGCCCCCCCCCCTGCTTTTATCAAGCAGCCTGCTGGATACTGATATAAAAGAAAGGCCTAGTTTCTGGTCACAGGGAAATTTAAGGGCTAGAATGAGAGAGAGAGACATGTCAGTAAGTTTAATAAAATGTGATCATTGCAATACATACTTAACGAGGAATTGTGGTGAGAGGAAGGAGTTACCAACTCTGCCTATCGAGTAAAGATGGGAAGGCTTCACAGGGGAGACCTTTGAGATGGATCTTGAAAAGTAGGTAGAAATTTGCCAGACAGAGGGGAGGGGAGGGAGGAGGGCCTTCTTGACAGAGGGCATGAAATTACCTGGCCCATTCATAGAATGAGTAGTTCTGGAATGGGTGGAACAGAGGGACCATACGTCAGATGGTGATGACTGTGCTCAGGATCCAGTGCTTGTTTTAGAGAGATTGTGCTGGCCGCACTTCAAGAATGGATGGACTGGAGGGGACAGGGTGGTGTCAGATGGAGAGGAGGCAGACTCAAGCTGGCCCAAGGCATAGGCAGTAGGGACCCCCCCCCCCGCCAAAATACAACACGGATACCATGGAGCGGTAAAGTAAAAGGAAGTCTGAGCGAGAGAGTCTTGGGTTTTGGCACCTAGGAGGTCCCTGGTGACCTTAGCTAACAGAAGCAGTTGTAGAATAGTGAGATTGGAAGCCAGCCAGCAACAGGGTCTTAGGAGCCAATGGAAGATGAGGAAAGTGACTGTAGAGACCAAAGGCTACTCTGGAGGAGGGATGCTGTGAGGCATAAAGGGGGAGACTCGTAAAAGGGAAGGTAAGTAGCCATGCTTACATGAGCTTAGGGGAGAAAGCAAGAGAGAAAGGCGTTGGGAAAAAAAAAAAAGGATAACTGTTGGGAAGACCTATGTGAGAAAGGGCGGTAATGTCAGGAAGCAAAGCTAGCATGCACGGAGGCAGGAGACGTCCTCCCACCTGAGGCCCCAAATGTCATCCCAGATCAGTGTGTAACGGGAAGTAGGAAGCTATAAGAGTTCCCCCTTCACAACTTCAGTTCCTGCTGGGAAAGAGGGAGGAAGATCCTTGTGAGAAAAGTGAAAATGGGATGGGAGCGTGAATAAAAGTGACCTCCCTACCAAGGGAGGTCATGAAAAATGAAACTAGCAAGGTGTCCCATCAGTGGAGAGGTAGAATTGTGGCACATCCATTCAGTGGAAAAGCATGCAACTGGTAAAAAGAATGCGGAAGATCAGTATATACTCATAAGGAGAGGTGTTCTTGGGAAAAAATGAGAGAATAGGCAGTGATGTTTGATTTCATTTGTTTGGGTGATAAGAGGGCTATAAATCCGTGTTTGCATACTCACAGAAAGGAGGTGGCAAGGTGCACTTGAAGCTGTTAGCACCTCTAGGAGTGAAGTAGAGCTGGGGAAGGCAGGAGGGCTCATCCGTTTCACCCCAACCCCCCATTCATGTTTAAGTGTTTCTCTTTGGTTTGGATTTTGGTTTGGTTTTTTAATTGTCCCCGAAGGAAATGGGAGCAGGAGCTGACAGGAACCAAAAAAGGATTGCTGGGTGTTGAACACACCACACAATGAGGATACAGACGTTAATTTGAAACGGTACCAATTGGGGCACCTGGGTGACTTGGTCTGTTTGAGCGCCTGACTCTGGATCTCAGCTCAGGTCTTGATCTCAGTGTCATGAGTTCAAGCCCCGAGTTGGGCTCCATGTACGCCCACCTACTTAAAAATAAGTACATACATACAAACACACAAAAAACATTTAACCAATTTACTTTCTTGTGTGATTTTTCTCCAAAGGTACTTAGCAACACAGCTGTCAGGGTATAGAACCAAAGGTAAGCAGTTTGGGGTGAAGACCCAAATATAAGAGAGAAATTGGAATTTCTTTCAGTCACTCTTTCTGGACTACTCTTTACCAAGCTCTTGCTGGGTTGCTGTCATTGGCAGATAGCTATGCATGTGTTACTTCGGTAAAGTTAAGTTATTTTGTAAAAGTCTGGGAAGGTAAGCAAAGAAAGAACCACAGAAGATGCTTTGAAAGACTGGCCAGAGAAGTATGAAGAAAACAGGATATACTGTTTTTAGGGAAGCCAAAGGAGAATTTCAAAGGATGGAGTTGAGGTCAGCAATGTCTAGTACTTGCAGAAAGGTCAGTCATGGCAATTGGTGAGCCTAGTGTGGATGGTTTCCTTGGAATCGTGGGTACAGAAGCCAGATGGTAAGGGGGCTAAAGAATTGAATGTGAGGAAGTGGACACAGCTTGATTTGATGAAGTAATAGCCATCATTCACAGTGTCAGCTTCCGTGCAGAGAGCCCTTCTTACCTGACCTCATTCAATCCAGAACCATTTGTGAGATAGGTATTATTCTCATTTTACAAATGAGGGAACACATTCAGTACAAAGAGTAGAGGGATTAGTCTTGGACTGAAGAAGGACCCCCTTTATTTTTTAAAAAATATTTATTTATTTATTTTAGAGAGAGAGGAGGAGCAGAGGGAGAGGGAGAGAATCTCAGCCAGACTCTCCCCACTGACCATGGAGCCAGACTGGGGCTGGAGCTCACAATCCTCTCCTTGGGAAACTGATCCAGCAACATCCGCAAATTACTGCTAGCCTCTGTATCCGCTGTTCTTTTTATTTATTTATTATTTTTTAAAGATTTTATTTGAGAGGGAGAGAGCAAGCGCACAAGCGGGGGGAGGAGCAGAAGGAGCGGGACAGGCAGACTCCACACTGTGGCGCCCGACGCTGGACTCAGAGAATGTGACCTGAGCTGAAATCAAGAGTTGGACGTTCAACTGAATGAGCCACCCAGACACTCTCAGCTGTTCTTTCCTTTTTTAATTAAAGATATTTATTTATTTGAGAGTGAGAGATAGCATGAGAGGGGAGAAGGTCAGAGGGAGAAGCAGACTCCCTGTGGGGCTGGGAGCCTGATGCGAGACCTGGATTCCGGGATCATGACTTGAGCTGAAGGCAGTTGCTTAACCAACTGAGCCACCCAGGCGCCCTGCCCAGCTATCTTAAACTAGTATACATCCAAGTGGCAGTAGGGCCCACTTACTATAAATTCAGATTCCTGGGTTTGGAATGTGCATTCTTTAAAAAAGCATTTATTTGACAGAAACACAGGTAGAGAGAGAACACAAGCAGGAGGAGTGAGAGAGGGAGGGAGAAGCAGTCTTCGTGCTAAGCAGGGAGCCTGATGTGGGGCTCGATCCTGGGATTCTGGGATCAGGACCTGAGCTGAAGGCAGACACTTAACAACTGAGCAACCCAGGCGCCCCTGGGAATGTGCATTTTTAATATGCATACCTTAATGTAATAATAGCAAAAATATTAATAATAGTCTTTTGGTAACTGTAAGTACTTACAAAAAATATACAAATACGGTTTTTTTAATTTATCAGGTAAATAATGCAAATTTATCTTTTGCTTTTTGGTTCATAAAAATAGTCAAAGATTTTAAAAATAAATTAACCTTTATTTTTTAAGATTTTATTTATTTGAGAGAGAACACGAGTTAGGGGAGAAGGGGCAGAGGGAGAGGGAGAAGCAGGCTCCCCACTGAGCAAGGAGCCCAATGCAGGACTTGATCCCAGGACCCCGAGATCATAACCTGAGCCGAAGGCAGACTTGTAACCAACTGAGCCACCCAGATGCCCCTAAGTTACCTTTAATATTATGTATCTCACCTATTATTTACAAATGTCATGCAGAAACTGATAGTTTAAATTACATATAAATTATAAATTCTACAAGTTGGTTTAAATAGATGTAAGAGTTTCAAAATCATTTCTCTTGAATTTTACTTATATAGGTTTGGATTTCCTACATTTTGGGGACTTGGAATCCAGTGTTTTCGATCAACTCCATATTATAGCTTTTCAAATTTTGAAAATATCCATTCATCCTGATTTACAACAAAATAAAAATGCATGCTTATATCCTATATTTGTGATTCTCTCACTTTTATAGTACAAATAAGACCTATCAACCAAAAATTTGACTCTCTTATCTATAGTATATGTAAGAAATGCTGAAATAGCAGAGAAAGCAGAATTAAATTACGTTTTAGGAGGCGGAAAGTAAGTAATATCAATGATCACAAAACTGTTCACTCTTCCTTTGTTTTCTTCTTATTTATGAAATCAGGAGTATTTTTTTTTTTAGATTTTATTTATTTGATAGAGAGAAACACAGCCAGAGGGGAAACACAAGCAGGGGGAATGAGAGAGGGAGAAGCAGGCTTCCCGCTGAGCAGGGAGCCCGATGTGGGGCTCCATCGCGGGTCTCCAGGATCATGACCTGAGCCGAAGGCAGTCGCTTAACCAACTGAGCCACCCAGGCACCCCGAAATCAGGAGTATTCTAAGAGGAAATTGGAAAACTGGGAACAAATGTTCTAAAGCAGAGAAATAGTTAAATAATTAGGAAGGAAAAAGAATTTGCAGATGAGAAATGGTTGCTTCAATTTTCCCAACCATGTATCAGAAGAAAGTATTTCAGTAGTGAGTGTATTAAATACTGTGTAATTTAAGATTTATTTATTTGAGAGAGAGCAAGAGTGTGCATGTGTCTACTAGCAGGAGGGATGGGGTAGCGGGATGGAAGGGAATATTTTTTTTAAATCTTTTTTGGGGGGGTGCTGGAGGGAGAGAATCTTAAGTAGGCTCCACTCCCACTGCAGAGCTAGACATGGAGCTCCATCTCACAAACCTGAGGTCATGACCTGAGCTGCAATCAACAGTCGGATGCTTAACAGACTGAACCACCCAGGCACCCTTGGAAGGAGGATTTTTTAATTATTATTATTAACATAGAATGTATTATTTGTTTCAGGAGTACAGGTCTGTGATTCATCCATCTTACACAATACACAGCACTCACCACAGCACATGCCCTCCTCAGTGTCCATCACCCAGCCACGCTATCCCTCCCCACCCCCTCCACTCCAGCAAACCTGTTTGTTTCCTGAGATTGAGAGTCTCTCTTTTTTTTTAAGATTGTATTTATTTGGTAGAGAGAAACACAGCCAGAGAGGGAACACAAGCAGGGGGAGTGAGAGAGGGAGAAGCAGGCTTCCTGCTGAGCAGGGAGCCCGATGTGGGGCTCGATCCTGGGTCTCTGGGATCATGACCTGAGCCAAAGGCAGTCACTTAACCAACTGAGCCACCTGAGCCACCCAGGCACCCGGAGATTGAGTCTCTTACAGGGGTGCTTGGGTGGCTCAGTCAGTTAAGCAGCTGCCTTTGGCTCAGGTCATGATCTCAGGGTCCCGGGATCGGGTCCCACATCAGGCTCCTTCCTCAGCAGAGAGCCTTCCTCTCCCTTTCCCTCTGCCTGCCCCTCTGCCTGCTTGTGCTCTCTCTCTCTCTGTCAAATAAATAAATCCTGAAAGGAAAAAAGTGTCTTATGGTTTGTCGTCTTCTCTGGTTTCTTCTGGTTTCATTTTTTGGGAGAAGGATTATTTTTAAAGCCTCCTAAATAGTAGGGAGGCCTCTCCACCTCTTCCCCAATCTCTGATTTCGACAATTTGATGAAATTTCTTCAATATTGTAAAAATTCTTAGGCCTCAGTACTTAAATTCAAAACCAACTGATTCCATATCGATAAGAAATTTCAGCTTTTACCTTTGTTCTATTTTATCAAGCATCTTTCGGTCTGCCAAACAGTGGCTAAAATAATCTCTTTTTTTAGATTTTTATTTATTTGACAGAGAATGCACAAGTGGGGGTGGGCAGCAGAGGGAGAGGGAGAAGCAGACTTTGTGCTGAGCAGAAAGAAGAAAAAAAAATCTGGTAAGCACTGTGAACTCTTCCTCCAGAAAAAAATGTAAATATATACATAAGGTTCTGTATACAAGATATTTCTTGGACTCCTGGTTAAGAAGCTAATTTCAAGGGGGTGTGGCATGAGGTCTAAAGAAATGTTCTCTCGGGTGCCTGGGTGGATCAGTGGGTTAAGTCTCTGCCTTCAGCTCAGGTCATGATCTCAGGGTCCCGGGATCATTGGGCTCTCTGCTCAGCGGGGAGCCTGCTTCCTCCTCTCTCTGCCTGCCCCTCTGCCTATTTGTGATCTCTCTCTCTCTGTCAAATAAATAAGTAAAATCTTTTTAAAAAAAGAAAAGAAATGTTCTCTCCAAGGGTATCTAAGTCTCAAACAATGGAGCATAATTTAAATAATCCTAAATCCTAAGAAAGAATCCTAATAAGCAAGTTACAGGCCAGATTTCCATCTAACGAAACAAAAAAAAGTGGGGACAACATACTTTCATTTTCTTGAGGTAAGTTTACAAATCATTCCACTTTCTGTAACCTTCTACATGCCAGCTATAACTCCGGATTCCAAGAGAGTCTCTCTGTGGATGACAAGGAAAAAAGAGCATTCCCACAAGAGCCCTTATTTCAGATCAAATGTCTTGGAAACAACGTAGGGTGGTGGGTTTTTTTGTTTGTTTTGTTTTTAAAGATTTTATTTATTTGACAGAGAGATCACAAAAAGGCAGAGAGGCAGGCAGAGAAAGGGAGAAGCAGGGCCCTCGCCAAGCAGAGAGCCCAATGTGGGACTCGATCCCAGGACCCTGAGATCATGACCTGAGTCCAAAGCAGAGGCTTAACCCTGTGAGCCACCCAGGCACCCTGGGTGGCAGATTGAAATACAGGCTTAAACGTCACACCTGTGGCTTCCATGACTTCCTAGCTGTGTGACCTGGAGCAGTTAGCGAAAGGTCAGTTCCCTCGGCTCTCTGACAGGGCCATGGAGAAGATTACAGGAGCTGATGCACATAAAGTGCTCAGCACGGTGCCTGCCACATGGTACACTCTCCACATAGGCTGTGGTTAGTACGTATTCTGAGTAAACAAGAATTCAAACATTTAGACCAATTTAGACCACAAACTCCTTAAAGTGAAATCTTAAATTCCAAACACCACGTAGTCTTAGGGTATTCCAGACTAAGTAAGTAGGGAGTCCTCAAGAAAGGGTGCTTTGTCAATTACCAGAGAGGATTTTCTAAACTCCTATTCTCCCGTGAATCTTCTTCCCCATGTTCAGATCTGCTTCCATTATCACCCCGAATTGTATTATGCCCTTGGCTGGCTGAAAATCAGTGCCTTGGTGAGCCATTGTTACTGAGGAAAATGTGTAAGGGTACAGGGAAGCTAAAAAGCTTCAAAACCACATAGCGACTTCATCTCCCATTCCAGTAGGGCCAGAAGATTGAACGGTTCAATTTACTTGACTCCCCTTTTTTGAAAATTAACTTTTTGGGCACCTGGGTGGCTCAGCCAGTTAAGCGTCTGCCTTTGGCTCACATCATGATCCCGGGGTCCTGGGATCGCATCCCACATTGGGCCCCCTGCTCGGCGGGGAGGCTGCTTGTGCGCTCTCTTTCTTTCTCTTTCAAATAAATAAAAATAAATCTTAAAAAAAAGAAAATGAGCACTTTATGACACAATCAAATTGAAAACACAAATATTTGAGGGCTCTAGACATTTCCAAGTACTATAATGCTGTCAAACTGTTGTAGATGTGAAAAAGGCACAAGAATTTCTTCACCACTAACTTCTGTTTATTTCTTCATTTCTTTTAAAATTTTTAAGTAGTTTGCACGCCCAACATGGGTCTTGAACTCACAACCCTGAGATCAAGAGTGGCACACTCCACTGACTGAGCCAGCCAGGTGCCCCTTTATTTATTTACTTAATTTTTATTTTTAGTAGGTTCACCACTAACTTTTGTAATTTCAATTTCATTTTAGCTCTTCACCAAATTTCTTGATATGTTTCCAGAATCCAGGTTTAAAATAAAAATTGGGGGGTTTTAAAAGGTTTCTTTCTTGTTTCTGCTCCTTACGATTCCGTTTGTTTTAAACTTTAGAATCAAATTGTAAGTTATCAGATTTAACTATCAGCTCACCAGTTGAGTATGGCTTCTCCTAACTGAGCAATAACTATCAGGCTGGACAGAATGTATTTACCAGAAGATATAATATGATTCTTAAAAAGGTAAGATGAGGGTGCACCTGGGTGGCTCGGTCAGTTGGGCTCAGATCATGATCCTATGGTCCTGGGATTGAGCCCTGCATCAAGCTCCCTGCTCAGCAGGAAGCCTGCTTCTCCCTCTCTCACTCCCCCTGCTTGTGTTCTCTCTCTCGCCATGTTTCTCTCTGCCAAATAAATAAATCTTTTTTTAAAAAAAAGGTAAGGTGAGATTTTTCTTATAATTAAACCAGAAGTTGTTCCCTTTGACTGCATCCTAGCATGATGACTTTTTTTTTTAATTGTGCAAGCAGGGGAGGGGCAGAAGGAGAGGGAGAGAGAGAATCCCCAAGCAGACTCCCAGCTGAGTGTGGAGCCCGATGTGGGGCTCAATCTCAGGACCCTGAGGTCACGACCTGAGCTGAAATCAAGAGTCGGGTGCTTAACCAGCTGAGCCAACCAGGCGCCCCACATGATCACTTTTTAAATTGTTATTTAGAAGTAAGTCATTGCATAGTCATACATCCACTTGATTAATACATGCTTTATATCCCAGTTTAGTCCATTGACTTCTAGTTTCAAGAGCTCTTCATCTCATAACGAATCAAGTGCATGTTTGTCCATGCAAACCTCTAATTGTTAACCTTCAAGCCATGCTGGTTGGAGCCATGTGACAAGGTCCGCCTGGAGCTTTCCCTTGATGTTCCATGACTGAGAAGATAGTCTCTAAATACATCAGCCAGAGAGGATAGGCTGCCCTGTCCCCTCCCCACAGTACTCGTTACAAAATAATAACTGAATTTCCATGACCTCTACTGTCCTCCAGCATATGCTATGGTTATGCATTTTGCCAGGAATGGATTTCCCTGCCCCGTCTGTGATACCCTGCTTCAGATCCTGGAGGCAGTTCATGATTTGCAAAATAACTAGACAAGCTGACTTATTTATTTATTTGACAGAGAGAAACACAGTGAGAGAGGGAACACAAGCAGGAGGAGTGAGAGAGGGAGAAACAGGCTTCCCGCGGAGCGGAGCTGGGAGCCCGATGTGGGACTCCTGAGCTGAAGGCAGTCGCTCAACCAACTGAACCACCCAGGCACCCCAGAAGAGACTTGTTTTTAGAGATTTATTTATTAATTTTAAAGAGGGACAGGGAGAGAATACACGCACACATGAGCAGTGGGGAGGGGCGAAGGAAGAGGGAGAGGATCCCAAGTACACTCTGTGCTAAGCACAGAGCCCAACACAGTGGCCCGAACTCACAACCCCCAAATCATAACCCAAGCCAAAATCAAGAGTCAGACACCCAACTATCTGAGCCGTCAAGTGCCCTGAAGAGACTGTCTTTTTCTGATTGAGTACTCTTTCCTGCTTTGTTGACGATTAATTGACCACGTAATTGTGGGATTATTTCTGGGCTCTCTATTCTGTTCCATTGATCTCTGTGTCTGTTTTTGTGCCAGTGCCATACTGTTTTGATTAATACAGCTTTGTGATAGAGCTTGAAGTCCAGAACTGTGATGCCTCCAGCTTGGCTTTTCTTTTTCAAGGTTGCTTTGGCTGTTCAGGGTCCTTTGTAGTTCCATACAAATTTTAGGATTTTTGGTCTTGTTCTGTACAAAATGCCACTGGTATTTTGATAGGAATTCCATTAAATCTATACATTGCTTCGGGTAGCATAGACCTGTTAACCATATTTGTTCTTCCAATACATGAGCATGGAATGTCTTTCCATATTTTGTGTCTTCTTCACTCTCTTTCATCAACATTTTATAGTTTAAGAGTACAAGTCTTTCACCTCTTTGGTTAGGTGTATTCCTAGGTAGCTGATTATTTTTGGTGCAGTTGTGAATGGAATCAGTTCCTTAATTTCTCTTTGCACTGCTTCATTATTGGTGTATAGAAATACAACAGATTTCCATATGTTGATTTTGTATCCTGTGAATTTACTGAATTCGTGTGTCAGTTGTAGCAGTATTTTGGTGGAGTCTTTCAGGATTTCTGTATAGAGTATCATGTCCTCTGCAATTAGTGAAAGTTTGACTTCTTCCTTACCAATTTGGGTGCCTTTTTGGTTTTTTGGTGGTGGTTGTCCAAAAGCTGTGGAGAGGGCTTCCAGTACCGTGTTGAACAGAAGTGGTGAGAGAGGACATCATTGTTTCTGACCGTAGAGGAGAAGCTCTTAGTGTTTTCCCATTGAAGATGATTTTAGCCGTGAGTTTTTCATAGATGGCCTTTACTATTTGAAGTATGTTCCCTCTAAATCTACTTTTTTGAAGGTTTTTATCATGAATGGATATGGTACTGTGTTCAATGTTTTTTCTGCATTTATTGAAATGATCACATGGTTCTTATCCTTTCTTTTATTGATGTGAGGTGTCACACTGATTGATTTGTGAATATTGAGCCACCCTTGCAACCCAGAAATAAATCCCACTTGATCATGGTGAGTGCTTTTTTAAAATGCATTGTTGGATCTAGTTTGCAACTATTTCGTTCAGAATTTTTGCATCCACATTCATCCTCTGATGAATATTGGCCTGTTGTTCTATTTTTTAGTGGTATCTTTATCTGGTTTTGATTTCAGGGTAATGCTGGCCTCATAGAGTGAATTTGGAAGTTTTCTTTCCTCCTCTATATTTTGGAATAGTTTAAATGTTTGGGAGAATTCACCTGTCAAGTCTTCTGCTCCTGAACTTTGTTCACTGGGAGTTTTTTGATTACTGATTCAATTTATTTGCTGATAATTGGTCTGTTGAAATTTTCTATTTCTTCCTGTTTCACTTTTGGCAGGTTATATGTTTCTAAGGAATTTATCCATTTTGTCTAGGTTGTCAAATTTGTTGGCATATGGTTTTTTATACTATTATCTTTTAATTGTTTATATTTCTGTGGTGGTTATTTTTCTCTCATTTGTGATTTTATTTGGGTCATTTCTATTTATTTATTTATTTATTTATTTATTTATTTATTTATTTATTTATTTTTGATACATCTGGCTAGAGGTTTATCAATTTTGTTGATCTTTTCAAAGAACCAGCCCCTGGTTCACTGTTGTGTCCTATTGGTTTTCTTAGTTTCGGTGTAATTTATTTCTACGCTTTTCTTTATTATTTCCTTCCTTCTGCTGGTTTGGAGTTTTGTTTGTTCTTTTTTTACTCCTCTCAGTGTAAGGTGAGGTTGTTTGAGATCTTTCTTGCTTCTTGAGGTAGCATCAGACACCCTTCCAGGTACTATTTTATTTCTTCTTTTTATCTCCTGGTTGACCCTTTCATTGTTTAGTGGCATGTTGTTTAACCTTCACATATTTGTGGTCTTTCTAGACTTTTTCTTGTGGTTGGAGACTTCAGGTTTCACAGTGCTGTGGTCAGAAAAGGTACATAGTATGACTTTGAACTTTTTGTTATTTGTTCAGGCTTGTTATAATCTATTCTGGAGAACATTCCATGTGCACTTGGAAGAATGTGTATCCTGCTGTTTTAGTGTGGAATGTTCTGAATATATCTGTTAAATCCATCGTTTCCAGTGTGTCATTCAGACATTGTTTCCAGGACACCAGGGTGGCTCAGTTGGTTAAGCCTCTGCCTTCAGCTCAGGTCATGATCCCAGGGTCCTGGGATTGAGCCCCTCATCGGATTCCCTGCTTAGCAGGGAGTCTGCCTCTCCCTCTCCCTCTCTGCTCTCCTTCTCTCTCTCAAATATGTAAATCTGAAGGAAGGAAGGAAGGAAGGAAGGAAGGAAGGAAGGAAGGAAGAGAGGGAGGGAGGAAAAGGAGGAAGGCAAGGCAAGGAAGGGAAGGGAAGGAAGGGAAGGGAAGGAAAGAAGGGAAAGGAAGGGAAGGAAATGGAAAGGAAGGGAAGGGAAGGGAAGGGAAGGGAAGGGAAAGGAAGGGAAGGAAAGAAAGACATTGTTTCCTTCTTGATTTTCTGTTTAGGTGATCTATCCTTTGATGTAAGTGGGGTGTTAAGGTCCCCTACTATTATATTATTATTGATTAGTTCCTTTATGTTTGTTATTTACTGTTTTATGTATTTGGGTGCTCCTATGTTGGGTGCATAAATATTTACAATTGCTATATCTTCTTGCTGCATTATCCCCTTTATTATTACATTGTGTCCTCCTTTGTCTCTTATTATGGTGTTTGTTTTAAAGTCTATATTGTCTACTCTGGCTTTCTTTTGACACCATTTGCATGATAAATGTTTCTCCATCTCCTCACTTTCACTCTGCAGGTGTCTTTAGGTCTGAAATGAGTCTCTTGTAGGCAACATACAGGTGAGGCTTGTTTTCTTATCCTTTCTGTCACCCTATGTCTTTTGATTGGAGCATTTAGTCTATTTACATTCAAAGTAATTATTGATAGGTATGCAATTATTGCCATTTTGTTACTTGTTTGTGTTTCTTTTTGAAGAATTTCTGTGATCCTTTCTTGTCTTTCTTTTAAAAAATATTTTATTTATTTAGTTGTCAGAGAGACAGAGAGCACAAGCAGCAGGAGTGGCAGGCAGAGGGAGAGGAAGAAACAGACTCCCCACTGAGCAAGGAGCCCAATGTGGGACTCGATCCCAGGACCCTGGGATCATGACCTGAGCCGAAGGTAAACACTTAACTGACTGAGCCACCAGGCATCCCTATTTTGCCATTTTAATTACAATATGTCTTGGTGTGGATCTGCTTTTGGTGATTTTGATGGGAGTTCTCTGTGCCTCCTGGATCTAGAGATCTGTTTCCTTTCCCAGATTAGAGAAGTTATTATTTCTTTTTTTTTTTTTGAGAAGCTATTATTTCTTCAAATAAATACTCTGCCCCCTTTTCTCCCTCCCTCTCCCCCCTCCTTCTTCTTCTGGGACTCATATAATCCAAATATTATTACTTTTATTGGAGTCACTGAGTTCCCTAAGTCTCTTCTTGTTTTGCATTATTCTGTTTTCTCTTTTGTTCAGCTTCATTACTTTCCATTACTCTGTCTTCTAGGTCATTAAATCCTTCCTCTGCTTCTTCCAGCCTGCTGTTCCTTCCATCAGGCATGTTGCTCATTTCATTTATTGGACTCTTTATCTGTGCTATTGTATTCCTTGTCTCTGTGTTAAGGGTCTCACTGAAGTCTTCCACACTTTTCTCAAGTCCAGGAAGTATCCTTATGAGCATTGCTTTAAATATAAATTCTCTGTCAGGCATGTTACTTTTATCTGTTTTGCTTAGATCTCCGGCCATAGTCTTGTCGTGTTTTTTCATTTGGGACAAATTCTTCTGCTTTCTCATTTTGTGTAAGTCTCTGTGTTAGGAGAGTCAGCTACATCTCCTGTTATTGAGTGTAATGGTTTTAGGAAGAAACGTTCCTGTGGTGCCCTGCCCTGCAGTACAGTGTCCCCTGTTTCCCAAGACCTGGGGCTTCTGGGAGTGTCTCCAGTGTGCACTGCATGTGCCCCGGTGTTGTGTCCTGACCACTTTATCCTTCAGGCCAATTGTGTGCAGAGGCGCTCTTTGTTTGTTGTGGGCAAGGTTTGGTCCCTAGCCTGAATGTGGTGAGTTTTCACTAGGTGTGCTCTGGTCTATTTGTGAAATGAGACCTACCACCACCTCCACCAGAACCAAGGCTCCCCGAAACTTCTGGGTATGGAGACATGGTGAGGGTAGGAATTTGGGTGGCCTTCTGGGAGAGGGTGCTCACCGAGCTGTTACTGATGCAAGGGTGACCGGGAAAGATAGTTTCACCAGAGTGCAGTGTGTGGGGGTTGGTGTAAGCCAGTTAGGTAGTGAGTGTGGGCACTCCCACTGCTGGCTCTGTGCTCATACTGACAAGTTGGGGAGGGGAATGGTGCCTGCCAGTTCCTTCGTTCTGGAGGGGTCTCTCTGTGAATGCTGTCTCTCTGGGATACACTCTGCTCCGAGATGAGTGAATAACCTTCCCACTTTGTGCCCCAGGTGCTCTTCAGATCACCATTTCCATGCTATGTGTCCAAGTTTGTTTGCCTGCTTTCTCTTCAAAAGCAGTGCAGTGCCCTCTAGGCTCTCTGCCACCCAAACACACTGACCTTCAAAGCACCAGGCTTGGGGCACCTGGGTGGCTCAGTGGGTTAAGTGTCTGCCTTCGGCTCAGGTCATGATCCTGGAGTCCTGGGATCGAGTCCTACATCGGGCTCCCTGCTCTGCGGAGAGTCTGCTTCTCCCTCTGACCTCTGACCTCTCCCCTCTCATGCTCTCTCTCTCTTTCTCAAATAAATAAATAAATAAGACACCAGGCTTTAAGCCCCATTGGTTGCCAGCAGTCACGAAATTTGACCCCTCTCACTTTTGGAGCCAGTTTTTATGGGGATTCATTTCCCCCTGCACTCCCCTGTTTGCTAGTCTGTTGTCCTTCCCTGTGACCCTGTTCCTTTTCCCCTGCAATGGCTATCATCTGTTTCTGTCCCAAGCTGGGTCCCTGCACTTCCTCCTTTCTTCAGTTTGACCTCTTGTTTCCCTTTAGTTGTGAAGTTTGTTCTGCCAGCCTTCGGGTCAATTTCGGAGGTATTTAGGATAATTTGACAGTGATCTAGTTGTAGTCCTGGAACGAGGCAAGCCTAGGGTCCTCCCACTCTGATGCCATCTTCCTGTCCTTGCTCTGGGAATGATAGTTTAAGGCTGTGTAGAGAGTTATACAGCCAGATGCCGTGACCCTTAAAGGAACAGAAATGGTTTATTCATGACGGGTGAACTTCACAATGGGGTACAAAGAGAAAGCTTCCCTCATCCTCCCCATGGCCCAGGATGGAGCTCTGCATCGGGTTCCTTGCTCCGCAGGAAGCCTGCTTCTCCCTTTCTCACTCCCGCTGCTTGTGTTCCCTCTCTCGCTGTTTCTCTCTGTCAAATAAATAAAAAATAAAATCTTTAAAAAAAGAAAGAAAGAAAACCAGGGTGTAGTGTAATTTGTTTCTCATAAAATAGGGATTCCAGAGGGCATAGTGGAAAACGCTCTGAGAAAAGCAAACAGCAGGGAAAACAGGTTGGGGGTGTATGTGGATTAAACAGAACATCTTGGGCTCTCATACATTACCTCCTCCCCAATCTTGTGAACTTGGCAACAACTACTCTACTCTCATTTTTTTAATGCCATTCTTTTTTTTTAGGTGGGGGGAAGAGGGGCTGAGGCAGAGGGAGAGACAGAATCTTAGGCAGGCTCTGCACCCAGCGTGGAGCCTGAAGCGGGCTTGACCTCCCAACCCTGAGACCACGACCTGAGCCAAAATAAGTCAGACACTTAACCAACTGAGCCATCCAGGCACCCCTCCTTAATGGCATTCTTTTTTTTTTTTTATTGTTACTAAAATTTTTTTTTCCAGTGTTTCAAGATTCATTCCCCATTCCCCACACCCAGTGCTCCACGCTTTAGGTGTCCCCAGTACCCACCACCAGGCTCTCCCATCCCTCCACCCCCCTCCCTCTAAGTCCCTCAGTTTGTTTCTGTGTTCAAAATCTCTGTTGTTTCGTTTCCCTCCCTAGATTACCCTAGTTCCCATTTGCTTTCCTTCTGCCACTCTTAATGGCATTCTTAATGTGCTTCATTGCAAACAATTTTAGTCTCACTTGAACAGATTTCTAACTTTTACTTTCCTTTCCGCTTAAAATCCGTAAAATCAGATTGGTGTGTCTCCAAGTAAATAACTCTCTAAGCCTATGAAATGTCCTCCTTCTATAGCTGAACCCTGTCATTTCAATATCTTAAATCTGGTCCAAAAGGCCAAATTGATTTTTCTTTTCTTTTTCTTTTTTTTTTTTAAGATTTTATTTATTTATTTGGCAGAGAGAGTGAGCGAGAGAGCACAAGCTGGGGGGAGCAGCAGAAGGAGAGGGAAAAACAGGTTCACTGCTGAGCAGGGAGCCTGGTGTGGGACTCGATCCCAGGACCCTGGGATCATGACCCGAGCCGAAGGCAGACACTTAAACCGGCTGAACCCCCCAAGCACCCCCCAAACTGATTTTTCTTTTTTTTATACTTTAAAATTTATTATGCCAAACATGATCATTGTTTGTTGTACATGCTTTCATATTTTTTTATTTTTTATTTTTTATTTTTTAATATATATATTCTTTATTATTAAATTTTTTTTCAGTGTTCTAAGATTCATTCCTCATTCCCCACACCCAGTGCTCCATGCAATAGGTGTCCCCAGTACCCACCACCAGGCTCTTCCATCCCCCCACCCCCTTCCCTCTAAGTCCCTCAGTTTGTTTCTGTGTGCAAAGTCTCTCTTGTTTCGTTTCTCTCCCTGAATTACCCTACTTCCCATTTCCTTTCCTTCTCCTACTGTCCTCTATATTACCCCTTATGCACCACAAGTAAGCGAAACCATGTGATACTTGACTTTCTCTACTTGGCTTATTTCACTCAGCATAATCTCTTCCAATCCAGTCCATGTTGCTACAAAAGTTGGATATTCATCCTTTCTGATGGAGGCGTAGTATTCCATTGCATATATGTACCACATCTTTATCCATTCATCTGTTGAAGGGCACCTTGGCTCTCTCCACAGTTTGGCGATTGTGGCCATTGCTGCGATGAACATGGAGTACATATGGCCCTTCTCCTGGTGAACTTCTAGGTTATTTCCAACTTTTTGCTCTTGCAAATGATGCTTCAGTGAATATTTTTGTACACGTGTCATTTGAAACATCTATTTAGAGAATATATATAGAGAACAAATATACACTCTATAGGTAATAAATAAATATAGAAGACATCAGATCAAAGACCATGGCACTATCCTTTTCGACTGGCTACAGAGAACCTCTGTCCAGCGGTCTCTTGAACACTGGGACAACAAGCCATCCACTTCTACAAAGTCTCTGCTACTCCTGCCAAGGGTAACTGTTTCCACTTCCTTTTTGTTTCCACTTAGAGAATCCTCCCTCTTCTTCTGTGGAGTATGTGATAAAGCATCTCGTCTAGTGAGTATGTACAAATCCCTCATGGAGAATGCTTCATATCTGGGGTGGAACGTGGCTGGTTCAGTGTGTTTTTCTTTTTATAGTCTTCTACTTATCATTATAACTTTGGTTATGGAAACCCTCTGCTGACCTCCGGGCCGCTTTCTTCCTTTTTCTCTTTGCCCTATACCTCTTCATCCTCCATCTCTGTCTTTTCCTTTTTATTCTCCTTTCCCTTCTCTTTTTCTACTCTTCCTCCCCTCTATTCCTCCTTCTCCTTTGTGATTTTTTTTGATGTGCCAGCTTGGCTAGGTTATGGCCCCCAGTTATTGAGTCAAACTAATCTTGGTGTTGCTGCAAAGGTATTTTGTAGATGTGATTAAAATCCATAGCCAGTTGTCTTTCATAAAGGAGAGTATCCCCAAAAAGGGGAGATTATGCTAGAAAATCTGGGTGGGCCTGGTTCAATCAATTGAAAGGCCTTAAGATCAAAGCTTGGGGCTTCCCTGATGAAGAAGAAATTCCTTGTGAACAGCTGCTTCAGTCTATGCCCAAGTGTTCCAGCCTGCCCTTCTTGATGGCCTGCCTTCTGGATTTTGGGCTTGTCTAACGAACCCCTACAACCGTGTAAGCCTATTTTTTGCAATACTTTTAAAAAAATTTTTTATTTATTTGTCAGAGAGTGTAGGTGAGAGCACAAGCACAGGGATAGGAAGAAGCAGACTCGATCCCAGGATCCTGGGATAATGGCTTGAGCCGAAGACAGACGCTTAATCGACTGAGCCACCCAGGCACCTGCAATAAATTTCTTAGTATGTTTTCTACTGGTTCTGTTTCTCTGGTTGAACTCTGACTAATACATCTTCTAAAGTATTTTCTCCATCCAGCCTGGGAGGTCCTCATTTCACTGATAAGCATAGGGAGACACTCCCCCAAGGCACTCCCTTTTATCTGTACATTAAGGGGGAAGACCAATTTCAGTAAATATTTACAGAGTGCCATCTTGCTTCTGGCAGGAAGGAAAACATTGTGCAGGTCCCAGGGAAGGTCTCCCTGCATCAGGAGCAATGTGCCAGGGAGAGGGAGTGAACCACCCTATTATTGCTTCGTTGATGCCAGAATGCTGTCAATTGCATAACAAAGAAAGTAAAAATGATTGAGCATAAAAACCCAGAGCAGGGTAAAGTATGAAATATATAGTATTTAATATAAAGTATAAAAGTATAAAAAATATAAAGTACAAAAGGCTCATGAGTCCATACTGATATAAATAAATGATTGAATAAATAAAGAAGTAGAAGTGAAGAGATAAATATCCCATGCAGAATTCCAAACAACCTATGTATTTACTCTGCCCTCAAAGAGGTGGAGCATTACTTTCTCTCTGTTACGCTTGGGTGTGTAGAGTGACTTCCTTCCAATGAGTACAGGATGGAAAAGGGGGAAAGAGTACGTTTGTCGGGGAGAAATTTGGCGAACACTACCTCAGTCAGGCAGGTGGTCAACATCAGTAGTGAAAACTCATGTTCATAGTATGTATTTTTTTAAGGTTTTATTTATTTGTTTGACAGAGACATAGAGTGCACAAGTAGGCAGAGCGGCAGAGGGAGAGGGAGAAGCAGGCTCCCCGCTGAGCAGGGAGCCCGATGCCGGGTGATCCCAGAGCTGAAGGGAGACGCTTAATCGACTGAGCCACCCAGGTGCCCCATGATACAAGGACAATTGCACTTTACGTGTGGGGTCTTCCTTCTGAAAACTGATAATTCCAGTCTCGTCAGGAGAAAAACATCAGAATTCAAACTGAAGGACATTCAACAAAACACCTGACCAGCACTCCTTAGAATTATTAAGGCCAGGGGGCCCCTAGGTGATTTGGTCAGTTAAGGCTCTGCCTTCGGCTCAGGGCATGATCTCAGGGTCCTGGGATCAAGCCCTGCATTGGGCTCCCTGCTCAGCGGCGAGTCTGCTTCTCCTTCTCCCTCTGCCCCTGCCCGTGCTCTCTCTCTGTCAAATAAATAAATAAAATATTTTAAGAAGAATTATTAAGGTCATCAAAAACAAAGAAAGTCTAAGAAACCATTACAGCCAAGAAGACATGAGGAGTAAGTATAATGTGATGTCTTAGATGAGATTCTGGAACCAAGAAAGGCCATTCGGTAAAAACTAAGGAAGTCTGAATAAAGTGTGGACTTCAGCTAATAATGATGTATCAACATTGGTACATTAACTCTAACAAATATACCATAGTAATGTAAGACGTTAATAGAAGGGGAAACTGGATGTTGGGTATATGGGAACTGTATCGTGCTCTCAGTTCTGCAAATATAAAACTTTTCTCTCTTTTTTAAAAAAAGATCTTGACAGACAGAAACACAGCCAGAGAGGGGACATGAGCAGGGGGAGTGAGAGAGGAAGAAGCAGGCTTCCCGCCCAGCAGGGACCCGGATTCGGGGCTCAATCCCAGGACGACTGGGATCATGACCTGAGCAGAAGACAGACGCTCAACGGCTGAGCCACCCAGGTGCCCCAAATATAAAACTTTTCAAAAAAAAAGTCTATCTATGGAAGTAATAAAAGGATCTGTGGTTTCCAGAGGCTCAGAGAGAGACTGAGTAGACAGCACAGAGGGTTTGTAGGCCAGTGACACTCTACTGTATTTAGTGTACTGGCAGACAAATGCCATTATATGTTTGTCAAGGCCCACAGAAGGTGCAATACAGTGAGCCCTACTGTAAACTGTAGTTTATTAGACTATGACAATATCAGTTTTGGCTCATGAATTGTAACAAATGTACCACGCTGTTGCAAGATGTTCCTAATTGGGAAAACTGTGCACCTGTGAGTGGGAGTGGGCAGAGATGGAGGGAGTAAATTGGGTACATGGAACTCTGTGTAGCATCTGCTCAATTATTCTGTAAATGCAAAACTGCATTAAAAAATTAAGTCTACTAAAATAAATGGAAGGAGATGCCTGGGTGGCTCAGTGGGTTGAGCATCTGGCCCTTGATTTCAGCCTAGCTCACGATCTCAGGGTCATGAGATCAAGCCCTGTATCAGGCTCTGATCAGGCTCTCACTCAGTGGGGAGCTTCTTCTTCTCTCTCTCTCCCTACCCCTGTCTTCCTCCACCCCTCCCCCTGCTCACATGCTCCCTCTCTCTCTAAAACAAATAAATAATACTTCAAAAATTTAAAATAAGGGGCTCCTGGGGGGCTCAATCAGTCAAGCGTCTGCCTTCGGTTCAGGTCATGATCCTGGGGTCCTGGGATACAGTCCCGTGTTGAGCTTTTTGCTCAGCAGGGAGCCTGCCTCTCCCTCTCCCTCTGCCCCACACCCACACTTGTACTCTCTCCCTCTCTCTCAAATAAACAAATGAAATCTTTAAAATAGGAGAAGAGGAAGGGTACATTAATGCAATATTTTTTCTAGTGTATGTTCTAGGGGTAGAACTGCTGAGTCATATAGTATAACCATTTTAGATTTATTAAATGTCAAAATGTATTCACAATGGTTATGGGGTGCCTTGGTGGCTCAGTCAGTTAAGCGTCTGACTTTTTTTTCTTAAGATTTTATTTTATTTATCTGTCAGAGAGATAGAGCGCAAGGAGGGGGAGCAGCAGGCAGAGGGAGAAACAGGCCCCCCACTGAGCAGGGAGCCTGATGTGGGACTCAATCCCGGGACCCTGGGATCATGACCTGAGCCGAAGGCAGGTGCTTAACTGACTGAGCCACCCAGGCACCCTCATCTGATGTCTTTGATTTCAGCCGGTTGCTCAATTGCAAAGCAGAGTCTCAGCAGGTGTTTCTGATTGAAGGAGCGTAAGTTCCCGGATGGTGTCCTAGTGAAGAGTTCTGATTGTTACATGAGGGAGGCAGAGCTCATAAGGTGAAAATTCTTCTGTAGATAGAAAGGCTATTCAAATAATGGGGACAGTCATAAGTGTGACCCAGATGGTGCTGCTGTCAACTAGCATAAGGCATACACGAGTTTTGGGATGGTGAGGCGCCTGGGTGGCTCAGTCATTAAGCATCTGCCTTCCGCTCAGGTCATGATCCCAGTAGTCCTGGGATCAAGCCCCCAATCTAATCCGGATCCCTGCTCGGCGGGAAGCCTGCTTCTCCCTCTCTCACTCCCCCTGCTTATGTTGCCTCTCTGTGTTTCTGACTGTCAAATAAATAAATAAAATCTTTAAAATTATAATAATACAGATAGAAAATATTTGCTTTCGCTTCCCCTAGACACATTTCACTTTTCACATACCATGAGGCTATCTTTAGCCATTGGTCTAGCTAACTGCTCTGGTCGGACTGGGTAATAAAACTTCTCTTATCTCCCTAAGAGATTCAAAGGGTCACAGCCGGGATTAAGTCCCCTGGTGAAGCTCCCAAGGTGTCAGGAAGATGAGCTTTATTTCCCTAAGTATTAACACTTCAAAAGGGATGAAGCTGAGAAGTCAGAGACAGCTCTAGGCTGTAAAAACTGGAGATAACAGGGCTTAGCTGGCCTTTGGAAAGACGTTAACGTCACAGAAGGTTAGTGTCAGAACCAGTGTCCTTTACTTCCAACCTCTGAGGAGCAAAATTTTCTCTCTCGGAAAGGAGCAGGATGTCTGTTTCTCTCACATATATATGTATATATATATATATATATAATTGTTGTTTTTAAAGTTTATTTTTTATTTTTAGTTTTTTTCGTTATGTTCAGTTAGCCAACATACAGTACAAGTTTTCCTTGTAGTTTTCAACCATTCATTAGTTGCGTATGACACCCAGTGCTCCTCCAACACGTGGCCTCCTTAATACCCATCACCGGTTACCCCATCCCCCCACCCCTTCCCTTCTAACCCTCTGTTTTCCCAAGTCCAGAGTCTCTCGTGGTTAGTCTCCCTCTCTGATTACATTTTTATTTTTTGAGGGCGCCTGGGTGGCTCAATGGGTTAAGCATCTGCCTTCGGTTCAGGTCGTGATCCCAGAGTCTCAGGATGGAATCCTGCATGGGGCTCCCTGCTCTTGGGGGAGTCTGCTTCTCCCTCTCCTCTGACCTTCCCCCCTTTCATTCTCTCTCTCTCTTCTCTCTCTCTCTCTCTCTCTCTGAGATAAATAAAATCTTTAGAAAGAAATAAATTTTATTTTTTTAAATTCAGTTACCCAGGTGCCCCTGTTTTGTTTTGCTTTTAATGAGAGACACCCACACATGTTTTAGGTTGAGGAAAAGGCATCACAGATTGAAAATGGAAAAAGAAGGGGTACTTGATGGAGGAGGATTCTGAGGAGATTGAAGAAAAATGGCACTCCGGGGGAATGGGTAGGCGCCTGGGACGGGAAGTGGGGTGGAGACAAGGATGGGTGTGACTGTAGGGCTTTTCTAGGGAGATTCTGCCGAGGCCGAAGGCCAGGGATTCCCAGGGGCACAATTTGTATGGTTTTGTGCGTTTTCTCTAGGAGGATGAAAACATGCACATGAAGGAGGGGAGAAAGGTGGTTTTCAGTACTGACCCAAGGTGAGAGGTTTGTAGGGCTGGTTTGGCAGATGGGAATGCAAATGCTTGTGTTCCCTCTCTAGCTTTGTTTCTGTCAAATAAATAAATAAAATATTTTTTAAAAAAGATCCCAGGGCACCTGGGTGGCTCAGTGGTGTAAAGCCTCTGCCTTCGGCTCAGGTCATGATCTCAGGGTCCTGGGATCAAGGCCCACGTCGGGCTTTCTGCTCAGCAGGGAGCCTGCTTCCTCCTCTCTCTCCCCCTGTCTCTCTGCCTATTTGTGATCTCTCTCTCTGTCAAATAATATCAAATGACAATATCTCTGTCAAATAAATAAATTTTTAAAAAATAAAAAAGATTAAAAACAATGAAAAAAGATCCCAAATCAGCTAACTTCAAGAAATAAGGATTATCCTAAGTAAGCTGACCTCATCAGGCAAGCTTTTAAAAAGGACTGGGCTGGGGCACCTGGCTGGCTCAGTCAGTAGCACATGCGACTTTTGATCTCGGGGTTGTGAGTTGGAGCCACACATTGGATATGGAGACTGCTTAACAATAAAATCTTTTTTAAATAAAAATAAAGGATTGGGCTCTTCAGTCACAGGAAGACAAACATGGTATAATTCCACTGGTATGAGGTATCTAAAACAGTCAAATTCATAGAAACAGAAAATAGAATGGTGGTTACCGGGGACTAGGGGGGCGGCCGGAGATAGAGAGTTGTTCAGTGAATATAATGTTTCAGTGTTCAAGATGAAAAAGTTCTGGAGATCTGTGGCACAACAATGTGAATATATTTAACACGATTGAACTGTACACTTAAAATGGTTTAAGATGGAGCACCTGGGTGGCTCGGTCAGTTAACTATCTGCCTTCTTAAATCACAATATTTACGAAGTGAGAGAGACTGGGTCCTTTGAGATTCAAAGCATAAGAGGAGTTTGATACAAGAGAGCCTCCACACTGCTGACTTTGAGGATGGAGGGAACCACGTGGCAAAGAATGAGGGATGTCTCGAAGAACTGAGAGCGGCCTCCCGCTGACTGTCATCAAGGACATGGGAACCTCAGTCCTGTGACCATAAGGAACTAAATAATACCACAATCATGAGTTTGGAGGAGAGCCCTACACCTCACATGAGTTTGCAGCCTGGCTGACGCCTTCATTTCAGCCTCTGAGACCCTGAGTAGAGGACTCGGTCAACTTGTGACTATTCCCTATTCCTGACCTGTGGAAATTGTGAAAAAAGGGACGCCTGGGTGCCTCAGTCAGTTGAGCATCTACGTTTGGCCCAGGTCATGATCCCAGGGTCCTGAGATCGAGTTCCGCGCCTGGCTCCCTGCTGGCCGGGGAGTCTGCTTCTCCCACTTCCTGCTGTTCCCCCTGCTTGTGCTCTCTCTCTCACTTACAAATAAATAAAATCTTTAAAAAAAAGAAAAGAAAAAAGAAATTGTGAAAAAGTAATGTGTGCGTTGAATGAAATTTTTATTTACATACTGTATCTAGATGCAGATATGTAAGTTCTTATGCCATTTACTTCCAGAAACATACAAGAAGTTACTCTTATTTGTTTACAAACCAAACAACAACTTATAATCAATGGATTTGGGATAATTCATTCCGTGGGTTCTAAGTACAAATGGTACATATCTGACTTGAGACATACAGAGAAAGTATAAACTATAGCAGTCTAGAATGAAAATATTACCTTCATGACACTCCATTATGATTCCAGAATTTCTTTAACTCAAAAATAATATGTGCATTTATTACAAAATTCTATAAGAACTTTTCATCACTGCTACATGTAGAATTTGTAACACTTTTCAGAAATAGCAACTACACATTTTGCCACATCATGATTGATTAATAAAAAGGATGTTCATAGGGGTGCCTGGCTGGCTCGGTCAGTGGAGCATGAGATTCTTGATCTCTTGATCTCGGTTTTGTGGTTTCAAGCCCCACACTTGGTGTGGAGATCACTTAAAATAAAAGGATCACTAAAAAAAAAAGGATGTTCATTAAAAAAAACAGGATTAAAAAACTATTAAAAGAAATTAAATCTGTGAATACTGGTGTACCAACACTTTATTTTATTTTTTAAAGATTTTATTTATTTATTTGACAGGGAGAAACAGAGCTAGAGAGGGAACACAAGCAGGGGGAGTGAGAGAGGGAGAAGCAGGCTTCCCGCCGAGCAGGGAGCCCGGTATGGGGCTCGATCCCGGGTCTCCGGGATCATGACCTGAGCCGAAGGCAGCCGCTCAACCAAGTGAGCCACCCAGGTGCCCCATCCAACACTTTATTTTAGAAATCTAATGTTATTTTTCCTTATTAGATGGTTCAGCAAAACTATGTCTTGTTGATAGTATGATTTCATTTTCAAATTAAGACTTCACAACCGATTTAAAACCATTAAAGTATAATGTATATAAAACATAGTTTTGAATCACTCATAAAGCAATCTCAAGTGTAATGTGAAATGTATAATAATGAAAATCACCATTTCTAGGGTGCCTGGGTGGCTCAGTCATTAGGCATCTACCTTTAGCTCAGGTCATGGTTCCAGAGTCCCAGGTTTGAGCCCCACATCTAGCTCCCTGCTCAGCGGGAGGCCTGCTTCTCCCTCTCCCACTCTTCCTGCTTGTGTTCCCTCTCTGGCTGTCTCTCTCTGTCAAATAAATAAATAAAATCTTTTTTAAAAATCACCATTTCTGACAGTATTTTCTTGAAGATTTATTTATTTTAGAGGTAGGGGAAGGGAAAAGGAAAAAAAAATCTTAAGCAAACTCCCCACTGAGTGCAGAGCCCCATGTGCAGCTAGATCTCAGGACCCTGAGATCATGACTTGAGCCGAAGGCAGAGGCTTTAACCCACTGAGCCACCCAGGCGCCCCATCAGTCCTATATAACACCCCGTGCTTATCACAACATGTGTCCTCCTTAATGCCCATCCCCCAGTTACCCCATCCCCCATCCCCCCTCCCCTCAAACAACCCTCAGTGTTTCCTGTGCTTAAGAGTCTCCTATGGTTTGTCTCCTTTGATTTTGTCTTGCTTTATTTTTCTCTCTCTTCCCCTATGATCCTCTGTTTTTTTCTTGAATTCCACATATGAGTGAAATCAGAGGATAATTGTCTTTCTCTGATTCACTTATTTTGCTTAACATAACATCCTCCAGTTCCATCCATATTGTTGCAAAATAACAGCATTTCCCTTTTTCTTTTCTTTTCTTTTTTAAAGATTTTGACAGAGAGTGACACAGTGAGAGAGGGAACCCAAGCAGGGGGAGTGGGAGAGGGAGAAGCAGGCTTCCTGCCAAGCAGGGAGCCCGATGCGGGGCTCAATCCTGGGACTCTGGGATCATGATCTGAGCTGAAGGCAGACGCCCAACGACTGAGACACCCAGGCGCCCCAACAGCATCTTTCTTTACAGTACTTTAAATTATGACTATCCAAAGGCACATAAAAATTGGCTTCCTGAATAGAACAGTGTTAACATTTGTCCTCTCCAAAACAACACAAAATGAAAAATTTGAAACATGTAGATAAAAAATAAAACATTTACATGAAAATCAGAATAATTTTAACTTGACTCTGAACAGCTAGATTTTATGTACGTGGTACCACATGAGGAAAACCTGAGGAAAGGGCTATATACACATGATGAAATGGGGTTCAGGGCAAGTCCGAAGACCTTTGTGTACCATGATTTCACAAATAATATGTGTCATTGCTTCTCAAAACATGGAGAAGTTATTGCAATAGCTGTTACTAATATACAGTGGCTCTCTGACAATATCTGCCATCGAATACAGATGCAAAACAACTTTTACCTCATCCTACATATATTTTAAGTTGTTCAAGGACCTGAATAAGTCCTTTTTCAAAGAAGATGATACAAACATACGTATGGTGAGCAGACACATGAGAAGGTGTTCAACATCACTCATCATCAGGGAAATGCAAATTAAAACTACAATAAGATATCAGCTTACACTGGTTAGAAGCGCTAAAATCAAAATGACAAGAAATAACAAGTCTGGGTGAGGATGTGCAGAAAGGGGAAACCTCGTGCACTGACGGTGGGAATGCAAACTGGTATAGCCACTTTGGAAAACAGTGTGGAGGTTCCTCAAACATTAAAAATAGAAGGGTGTCTGGGTGGCTCAGTTGATTAAGCATCTGACTCTTGATTTCAGCTCAGGTCATGATCTTGGGTCATGACATGGGGCCCCACATTGGGCTCTCCGCACAGCAGGGAGTGTGCTTCTCTCTATCTCCCTCTCCTCCTCCCCCTGCTCGCACTCGTTCTCTCTTTCTCAAATGAATAAATAAACCTTAAAAATATTTAAAAAATAGAAATACCACATGATCTGGTAATTCCATTACTGGGTATTTACCTAAAGAAAGCAAAAACACTAACTGGAAAAGATACATGCACCCCTAGGTAAATGATTGCAGCATTATTTACAGTAGCCAAGATATGAAAGAAACCCAAGTGTCCATCTTTTAAAATAAAAAATTAATTCCTTTATAGTTCACATACAGTGTTATATTAGCTTCAGGTGTACAGTGTAATGACTTGACATGTCCATACATCATCCAGTTCTCATCACAAGTGCATTCCTTAATCATTATCACCTATGTCACCCATCTCCCTATCCCCTTCCCATCTGGTAACCATCAGTTTGTTCTTTATATTAAGTGTCCATTGAGGGGCGCCTGGGTGGCTCAGTCTTTAAGCGTCTGCCTTCGGCTCAGGTCATGATCCCAGGGTCCCGGGGTCGAGCCCCGCATCAGGCTCCCTGCTCAGCGGGAGTCCTGCTTCTCCCTCTCTCACTCCCCCTGCCTGTGTTCCCTCTCTCGCTGTGTTTCTGTCTGTCAAATAAATTTTAAAAAATCTTTAAAACAAAAAATAAGTGTCCATTGACAGATGAATGGATCCAGAAGATGTGACATACATATAATATATATGTATATATAACTATATATAATATATAAAGGAATATTATATATATTTATGTGTATATAAATATATATTTATATGTAATATATAAGAATATATAAAGGAATATTACTCAGCCACAAAAAAGAGATCTTGTCATTTGTGACAACATGGAAGGACCTAGAGGATATTTTTTAAAAATTTTTTTAAAGATTTTATTTATTTATTTGACAAAGAGAAACACAACGAGAGAGGGAACACGAGCAGGGAGAGTGAGAGAGGGAGAAGCAGGCTTCCCGCTGAGCAGGGAGCCCGATGTGGGCCTCGACCCCGGGACCCTGGGATCATGACCTGAGCTGAAGGCAGACGCTAAACGACTGAGCCACCCAGGCGCCCCGGACCTAGAGGATATTATGCTAAGTGAAATAAGTCATGCAGACAAAGACAAGTACCATATGATTTCACTTTTATGTAGAATCTGAAAATAAAAGCCAACAAAATAAATGAACAAACAAGAACAGCACAAACAGATTCATAAATACAGAGAACAAACAGGTGGTTGCCAGAAGGGGGGGTGGGAGGAAGAGCAAAATGGGTGAAGGGACATGGGAGGTACAGGCTTTAGGCTAGGGGATGAGTAAGTCATGAGGATGAAAGGTATAGCATGGGTAATATAGTCAGTGGCTATTGGAACAGCATCCTGTGGTGAAGGGTGTTTGCAACACTTGTGGTAAGCACAACACAATGTATAGTGTTGTTGAAGCACTATGTTCTATGTCTGAAACTAATGTAACATTGTCAACTATACCTCAGAAAAGTGTTTAAAAATAAGGAGCTTTGGAACAGACTTCCCTGTGTTGGTTCTGTATCCTGCAACTTTGCTGAACTGCTGTGTGAGCTCTAGCAATATTTGGGTGGAGTCTTTCAGGTTTTCTACATAGAGTATCAGATTGTCTGTGAAGAATCAAAGATGACTTCTTTGCAGATCTGGATACATTTTATTTCTTTTTGTTGACCGATTGCTGAGACTAGGACTTCCAGTACTATGCTGAACAGCACTGGTGAGAGTGCACAGGCCTGCTCTGTTCCTGACCTTGGGGGATAATATTCTCTGTGGCTCTTTTGTTTATGGCCATTATGATGTTGGGGGATATTCCTTCTATTCCTACATTGTGGAGGCTTTTGATCAAGAAAGGATGCTGCATTTTGTCAAATGCTTTTTCTGCATCTATTCAGAGGATCGTATGGTTCTTATCTTTTCTTTTATTATTGGGGTATGTAATGTTGATTGACTGGCGGATGCTGAACCACATTTGCTGCCCAGGAAGAAATCCCACCTGTCGTGGTGGATAATTCCTTTAGTGTACTGTTGGATCCTCTCAGCTAGCATCTTGTTGAAAATTTTATTTTATTTAAATAATAATAAGTGGCTTTGCAAAAAATGTAGTTTAAAATACATTCCATTAATTTGACAAGTTTACAACTTCATAATAATTTGTAATCCAAATAGTTTGCAGTGAAACCTTAAATTATATTATTACAACATCCTATGTTCCAACTTATTAGGTGAAAATATATCAGAAAATCAAAGAGGAGCCTCCCTAACAAGGTATAATCAGTGCTCCACCAAAATTAATTAACACTTTCCCCTTTTAGTCGAAACACATAGTGCCGTGACAGTATGGCTTTGTGCCTTTCCTTGGTAATATCTCAATTCCGACTTTGAGAACAGAAATAGAGAAAAAAGTGGGGATACAGATATGATCGAATGACAAAGTCATTGACTTAAGTCTTCTACCCTTGTGTTCACAGGAGGATAGAGAAAAGTAAGTGACAAAGGAAGGAACATCTTGAATTACATCATTCATCTTAGAAACATTTCCCTTTAAGGCTGTGTAACTGGAAGCATGTTCTGCAAAACACAATATTATAGCACTGTGCAATGAGTGAACATTCTGCGTTTCAAAGTAACTAATAAATATTAGGGATAACCCCCCACTACTGAATCAGAGGCAAAATGATTAACTAATGATTCCAAATTAGCCAAGACTTAGCTAAATTAAAAAGAAACAAAGAACTTTAAAAAATGGCACTATATACAGCAGGCAATAAGACTTCCATATATCTGATATGGTTTTAGCATTTTTTTAAATAATGCTTCACATTTTCCACATTTTTTGAACTAGAGTGGCGGTGGCAGGGGTCAAATCTAGCACATGTTACTAGTGACTACATTAATGACAAATATTAGTCCAACTGCAAAACAATGTTTTCTTTCTATCTAAATCAATTAAAAACTTGATATAAAGTTCAATGTTGTAAGAGAATCCAATCCGTTTATGAAAATGAGTTGTACAATCAGGTTCCACCCAAGAAATTGTTGACTAAGCTGAAGAAATTAAGAGAAAATGTTTGGCAAAGGAAAGTAACACAAAAAAATTGCTATCATAGGAAATCTAACATCATATATTATTTCTTCAATAATAGTTCTAGTTCTATGGGTCTTTCTATGTTATGCCAATTTGTATCAGAGTTTAATGATAGAAAAGGCAACAATTTCTAAATTGGTGGCATACATTTCTTTAAGAGTTTTTTAAATGTAAGATCATTAAAAATATACAAACAACTAGATGAAAATGAAGGCAATGGAAACAATTAACTTCTCACAACCAGAAAATTAGCACAATCTTAAAAATAATTGAGAAAAGAGTGTTGTTAATTCACAATTTTAAATCTTTCTAAACTCTGAGATTAAAAATCATTTTCAGTGTTCATGTAAATTTTGCATTTTATCACATGAATATGTGTCTTTAACACTATCTTTTGAGAATAGGCCATTTAAGGAGACAACAATTTCTATCCCAAAACTTTCATTCAACTTCACTTTGGTTTGAATACACGTGTATTATGCTCTCAGTGCACAGAAGTCACAGCGGATAGAGCTCAGGATGGTGGCGGGATGGGTTAAGGAGAATCTGATAATTCACATGGTGATTTTTTGTTGTTGTTGTTGTTTTTGCCCATGATGGAAGATAATTCATGCTTCTAAAACCTCAAGACTTCCCACTTTAAAGAACCAAAAGCAAACTCAGGACACCTTGCTGACAGTTCCCCACCCCTAAACAAACCGATTATCCTTTTCGTCAAAAACTCTGAGAGCCGTCGCCGCAAAAAGTTTTAATAGCAGTGCAAGTTTGCAAACTAGATTTCAATTTTTTCCCCTTGAACTCGAAGTGCAAGATGCAGGGTTCTCCTCATTTTCACGCTTCTCTTGTCACTAGTCCTTCATTGTGTTTGGCAAAGGCAGTCTTTGAATTAAGTCTCTTCTGGCATACAGAAACGTAATAAAATGAGATAAGTATCACAAAGAAAGCACCTGCATGAAATCATGATACTCAGCTGGTAAGTCGGACAGGGTGAATTGCAGATTCAGGCAACGAAGGCCCCGAATAACACAAAGCTCCATTTTCAGAGTCCCTGGTTGAAGGTTTAATTAGATCAGGAATTGTCCATCCACATCTGGCTGTTCATCAAAGCAAAACCTACTGTTTGAGTGCTCACTTCTAGTGTGAAGTGCTTTTACCGTGGGAGCAGAAGCTTGAGCTTAAAAGATAATAGTCATCAGAACTATCCAGAACAAGAAAAGAACCATCTGGCACATTTACTGGATTCCCTTCTGCCTCCCAGCATGTGACTGGTTCCCACAACCATCTTTATTTCACAAGTTTTTTTTCTCAGCAGCTCTGTAAGGCTTGTCACAGCCATAAGACCACTACTTTTCATTGAGTCATAAACTCTTGCAACCCTGGGAGCAGAGTCAGGGTCAAAATTCAAATGATAGCACATAATTTTATCTTCTTTTTAAAAGATTTTTTAAAAGATATATTTGAGAGAGAGGGAGAGCACACTGGGGGGGGGAGTGGCAGAGGGAGAGGCAGAAGTAGACTTCCCTTTGAGCAGGGGCCCAGGTGCTGGTATGTGAGCCCCCTCACCCCCTATCATCCACACGGGTCTCGACCTAGGTCCTGGGATCATGACCCTAGCTGAAGGCAGATGTTTAACCGACCGAGCCCCCCCCTCCCATGCACCCCAATAGCCCATAATTTTAGACACAAGGACATCTGTGCTGGTGAGTCCACTGAAGTTGCTTTGGATTTAATTTTTTGGCATCAGAGGTAGCAATGGTGAGCATGGGGAGGACATCATCATGTCTTGTTCTTAGGCTCTGCAACATTATGCCTCTGGTGTCAACAAGCCTGATCCCCAAAAATCTCTTAGGCCCCTGGTCTACCTGGCTTTC
>PITA01006719.1:0-97318 GCA_004023965.1 Spilogale gracilis
ACCTGCTCAATGACACACACACGCATACACACACACACACACACACACACACACACACACACACACACACTTACAAAATACTTGAAGTTATAGAGGAATAAAGAATGGTGACTCAGAAGGTTTCACAGAAGAAATGACAGACTTTGGGGATTTTAGGGTGAATTGACTTTATTAGAGACACAAAATGCATGTTCTAAACAGGGGAAATAGAATGAAGCAGAGCACATTTGAGGTGCAACAAATCCTTCATTAAGGTGTCTGTAGAATGGAGCACTATTAGGAAATAATGCTGGAAAGAAACCAGGTATTCTAAGAAGGAGGAAAGCTGAACTTATGGATATTTCTAAAGGGATTAGACTTCAAACTTTTATTGAAAGGGGTTCTTAATGCATTTTAAACAGAGGAATGTAGAATCATCTTTCCAAAGGGTATTACTGGCAGGAGTGCAAAGGACAGAATGGAGGGGAGGGAAAGAAGCAGGCCAGGGATATCAATTCAAAGGCCATCAAAATCATTTGGGAGAGAGGTGATGTATACCTAAACTAACACATTTGTGTTGAGGACAATGAGGAGAAAGCCAAAGTAAGTTATGTTTATGAATTATAATTGATAGGAATTGGTGACAGTTGGATATGAGGAGTATGAAATGTATGAAATATTTGCTACAAGCTGCTGGCTTGAGACAGAATACCATGATACACTGAGATAAGGAAAAATCAATAAAATATAGGATTGGGGACAGGGGTGATGAGTTATATTTTAGAGGCATTGCATTTGTGGAGTGCTTTGGAACATTTTTGTTAGGAATGTTAGCATTTTGTTTTAAGTTTTACATGATACAAATAATTTCAAAAAGGAAATGAAAGTGGGTGCCTGGGTGGCTCAGTTGGTTGAGTGACTGCCTTTGGCCAGATCATGATCCCAGAGACCTGGGATAGAGTCCCACATCGGGCTTCCTGCTGGGCGGGAAGCCTGCTTCTCCCTCTCTCACTCCCCCTGCTTGTGTTCCCTCTCTGGCTGTGTTTCTCTCTGTCAAATAAATAAAATCTTAAAAAAAAAAAAGTAATGAAGGAATGTGTGTCATCTAGTTTGAATATGGAAATATGGATCTTGTGCTGAAGAGAGTAATCTAAAACAGACACACAAAAAAAGATAAAATTAAATAGAGGGTACAGGTTTTGGAGTTACAGGTTTATTAGAAGTAGACAAAACCACGAAGGAGATTAGGATTGATTTCTAAAGGTGCTAAAGTGAGAATATAAAGATTTTGATAACAACATTCATGATCTAGTTGAAGAGACAAAAAAGAAGACAGGAAAAGAAACTGTAGAAAGAGTTTTTGAAGGCAATGAAAGGGAAACAGAGAAAATAGCCAACAATTACAAATTCTGAGATGTCATCAAAAAGGATAGAGCCCAAAATGAGATTAGTTAGCTCATTAATAGGTCTTTACAAGTTTTAGATTGAAATAGGCTGAAATGAAAACATGCTGAAATACTAAAATATTTATTGACTTTTGTTTCACAATGACAACTTAATTTTTATCTCTCTATCCACTTTTAATCATACCAGGTTTTGACAAAATGTAGTTTCCAGTCAACAGGTACATACAAAGTTCAAGTAGTTAAGCTGAAATCAGTTCATTTATTTAACCCCCCCTTTTCCCCACAATATACACTTATTAAAGACTACTGTGTGGTTATATTAATAAGCAAGGAATATAAAACACCCTGTAGAGGAGAACACTTATACAGTCTCACAAATGTCCTTCATGATAGATAAGACTTAGTTACATATACAGGAACAATTAGCTGATTGCTTATAATTTAGCTTAGAGTGGGAAAGGAAATAAGTGAAATCTTACCATTCATCCTGTCTTAACTATGTCACCCTCACAGACTCTTTGATCATCAGTCCAGCAAACCATGATCAAGTTCTCTCTCTTTCTATCCCTTTTTATCTCTCTCCCTCTCTCTGCCCTCTCCTCACCCCCACCTTATTCCCCTTACCATCCTTCTTCCTTCCCTCCCCATTTTGGACTCTCAAAACTTTCCCCTAACATATATAGGCATGTACTTTTCTACTCTTCATTGATATATGGTAAACTTCTTGAGCAAATCAGCTTTAGCTTTTCTTTCTTTTCTTTTTTCTTAATATGATAAAGCACCAAGTGTACCACCTGATACTTAGTAAATAACCAATAAATATCATGTAAGTACTTTAAATTTTTTAAACATATTTTTGAGCCCTTAAATCATATATCTGTTTGTATTTATTATTCAGTTAACATGTATAGATATTTTATAAAAGCTGAAGAATAGATATAAAGCTGACATGTGACACCTGGGTGGCTCTGTTGGTTAAGCTTCTGACTCTTGATTTCAGCTCAGGCCATGATTTCAATGTTGTAAGATGAGCCCTGCACGTTGGGCTATGTGTTCAGTGGGGAGACTGCTTGAGATTCTCTCCTTCCCCCTCTGTCCCTGCCCACCTGCAACCTCTCACTCTCTCTGTCTCAAATAAATAAAATCTTTTTAAAAAATGACTAAAACAGTCCCTGCTCTTGATAGCTGAAAACATAGCAGAGTAAAATTGACATATAGCTATATTATTTCATTTTGCCCAGCTGATTGAATATATAAATAGAAAGATATTTAGATAGATAGATTGAGCTTATAGACAGGTCTGTAGATTATTTCAAAATGTATAATTACCAATATAATAGAACTAATTATATGAGGACAGCATTAAATCACATGTACCTTATTGATGCAAGCCTGCTAGCCAAAAGGAATAGAAATCCTCTTCTAATAAAGGAGCCTGATTTATATAATTATAACAATCATTTATGAGCTGTTATTTGAGAAATGTGCAAAATGCTATAGTAGCATGTATTTTCAAACACATGCAGTACAGAGGGTAGGCTTAGGCTTAGAATAATGCTTATAAGGATGTCTTAGCTGTTATTAAGTGAACATTTTCAGATCATGAAATTGATTATATTATCCTTGTCTTGTATGAGGATGAGACATTTGTAGAAACTAAGGTAGAAGAAAACTAATTTAATAAAACAAAATTAAACAATAATTTTTTTAAAGATCATATACTCCAGAAAAAAAAATTGACTCTTGAAAGAATGGTAGGGTCAAGGAAATTTTTATTGTGGAGATTTTTTGAAGAACCTCAGAGAAAGATAAGAAATTTAGAAGTAGATAGTATACTTCTTAAAGCCTATGTTAAACTGACTTGGAGTCTCATGTTGAAGTTATTTTTCTGATCTTTTTTTCTATAAAGTTCATAGAATTATGGGCTTGTTAGCACTATCTAGTAGAACATGTGTTCTCAATGAGGAATAAAATCTCCAAGGGATGAAAATTGGTACATGGAGTTGGGCAAAACATCTTTTACTCTTTATTATATATAAAGCCAGATATACATCCAGTTACTAAACAGATATACAGTATATCTATGGAATTAAAATTTTTTAAGGAGGTTGGTGAATTAGAAAAATAAAGGTCTAAAAACTTTTTTAATGGGAAAGTGATAATTTTTAAAAAAGGAGAAACACTTTGAGTACATTTCTAGTAGAATATAGAAATCCATAAAAATTTATACAAGGCAAATAATCTATTACTTTATATGCATCTTACGTTATACATGATTTCTACCAGTCATTATCAAAATGTAATGAAAATTTGGACAAAAGTAAATGATGAGAACCAAATGTCATCAAAAGAAATTGAGCATTACCTCAGTGTTTTTATTTCAGTTTTTAGAAATTCGGAATCATTTGTAATAGCTCTCTTTAAATTTTTTTAATGTTTTTTGACAAGATTTAATTAATTAATTAATTTATTTATTTATTTATTTATTGACAGAGAGAGACATCACAAGTAGGCAGAGAGGCAGGCAGAGAGAGAGGAGGAAGCAGGCTCCTTGCTGAGCAGAGAGCCTGATGTAGGCCTCGATCCCAGGACCCTGAGATCATGACCTGAGCGGAAGGCAGAGGCTAACCCACTGAGCCACCCAGGCACCCTAAATATTTTTAATGGCTTTTGAAAGACCATATATAAGTCTAGGGGCACATGGGTGGCTCAGTCGATTGAGTGCCAGGCTTTTGATTTCAGCTCAAGTCATGATCTCAGGGTCCTGGGATCAAGCCCAGGTAGGACTCCATGCTTAACAGGGAGTCTGCTTGAGGATTCTCTCCCCCAACCCACTCACTGTGTCTCCACCTCTCTCTCTCTAAAACAAATAATCTTTTTAAAAAAAAATAAGTTTATATGCTTTTTATAAAATGTTAAAATATATAAGCAAATGAACTTATTTAATTTTTGATCAATTTTTTAAATTTGATTTAAAGAAGAACCAGCTCTGTCTTTACATTTGACTGGACAGTCCAATATCACACAATGGCTCCATCAGAAAGACACATCAGTAATGGTTGGAAAAAAGAGTGACTGTGTCATAGCAGCACATATCTGCCAAGAATCAGAACACTGCACCCTATTGTATGAAAATTTTAAGAAGACCTGTGGAAGGGAATCAGAACAATGCAAGACCCTTGATGGAGGCTACATGTGTGCTGCATTACGAGAACGCTTGAAAGAAACAATATTGTGGAACTGTCATTGCAATGACCCTTCAAAAGCAGAGTGCACTGAAATTTGGAAAAGTTTGTTTGAAGACATTTGTATACAGGATGCTCAGGGGAATCAAGGTCCAGCCTTCAGTGATGACTATGAAGATGGATTCAAACAGCACTTTTTTTCAGGTTGGTATTCTAAAGAATTTGGGAACACAAAGTATATTATCACAAATATGAACTAACTAAAGAATATTTAATTTCTGATTCCTGTTTTGTCATTTGTGCCTATTTCTCCTAGAAAATTAAAAATAAAAAATTAATGCCATGACTATGTCCAAAAGGGGTTTTGAAGAAGCAAGAGAGGCAAACGCTAAAAGATTTTAGCAATAATGTTAATTGTATTTGTTCATTCATTCGATAAATACTAATGAGACATTTAAATATGCTAGGTACTATATGACAGAACTTAAAAAAAATAACAAAACAAGCACCTGTCCTTCATTCAAGGACCTTGTTGTTTGTTAGGGAATTTAAAAAAATTAAAGAAATAGATAAAATATGGTTATGTGCTGATTATTTATTTATTAAGTAGATCTTTCTTTTGAATCCTTTCCACATCTTAGCCCATGTGCTCAGACCTAGAGGAAAAGTAAACAAAACAAATTGTTGCTCTCTAGGAGTTTACATTCTATATTGAGAAGCATTTTGAATCACCATCCCAGAGAACAGACTTCCATAAACAGAGGTTTGCACAGAAAAAAATGTGTTTGGGCTGAGAGTTTAAGAACAAAAGCTAGAAGGAACTGAAAAGAAAAAACAAAACAAAACAAAACAAAACAAAAAACCAAGGGAAGGTGGATAGAAGAGCTGAAATACAGAGCAGCTGCCACAACAAATTCTACAGCAAGTTTGGACCTGGAATGACTATTGAGGAAAGAGACCTGGTCCTTGAACCCCTCCTGGACTAGTTCTTATAGATAAGCTGTCCCATAGGGCAGTTGTCACCTCGCCTTTGGCAACTTTCTTCAAAGGAAGGCAATGCCTAGAAAAGGTCTGGTGTGTGTTATTACCCAAACAATCTTTCAGCAGCTGAGAAAATGAAAGTCTGGGAGGCATTTGTAGAGGGCCACAGCATCAAATATGGGGACAAAGAGAAAGTTAGAAGGATTAATGACTTAAGATGGGCATTTTACACAGCATGAATACTGAAGACAAAACTGAAGTAGAGTGGGGAAAAAAGTGGTCTGACTGGATGTTTTGAAATTTTAATAAGATGACCAGGTGGTTACACTCTTAAGTTGATGTTTGAACAAAGATTAAAAGAGGTAGGGAATGCACCTTGTGGATATATGGGGAAAGAGCAGTTAAGTCAGAAGAAACAAGGAATTAAAGGCCTTCAAAGAGACTTGTGTCTGGAAGTTTGAGGAAGAGCTAAAGGGAGACACATAGGTAGAGGAGAGAATATGGGAGAGAGGTGTGGGAGGTGAGATCAGAAATAAAAAAGGGACAAGATCAGGTAGGACTTTCTAGGTCATTGACTCTTTGTCTGAGGGGTACAGAAAATTACTGAAGAATTTTCACTAAAAGATTGTCATGATCTGATTCTTATCTTTAAAAGAATAATCCTGATTTTTTTTATTGATCATTGACTGGAAGACAAGCAAAAGTTCATGTAGGAAGACTAGTTAGGAAGCTTTTATAATGACATAGAGAAAAATTGATAGATAATGGACCACTGTGGGAAGCCATCCATTCTGGATATGTTTTGTTAGTAGTAAACCATGTGGGGATGCAAGAAAAAAAAGGAAATGGAGGTTGAGTCCAAGGTTTTTCTACTGAGTTACTAGGAGGATGTGGTTGCCATTATTTTTGTTAAGTAGTATGGGAACAACTATAGGAAGAAGAGGCTTGAGTAAGGGTCAGAGAAGTCAGAGGTCAGTTTGGGACATGTTAAGTATGAAATGTTTATTAGATAGATACCCAAGTAAAATATCAAATTAAGCATCCCCACATATGGAATTGAGGTCTAAATTCTGTGTATGACACAACAAAGTGGGATCTGTGCAATAGGTGTAAATCTAAGGGGGGTGTCATTCACTTATAGATGATAAATAAGCCCCTGGCCTAGATGAGGTCAACAGAGAATGCATACTATCTTGGGCCCATGTGGTAAAAAGGTGAGAAAATATCAGATTCTGGATATATCTGACATTAGGGGATGAATAAGAAGGAAAAGTGTACATTTTTTAATGTATATGATCTATCTCAGATGTAGATCAGATAGGTACAATCTTTTATTTATTCCTGTGACATACTGCCCTATAGCTCTCTTCAGCAATTAAGCTATGGTTTAAAATACACCCCCCGCCGAAAATGTGTATATACATATGTAGGTACCTGATGAAATTAGAATTTAATGTGCAGAGAATTTATATTAAATTACTAATAGCATATAAAATAGTACACGTCCAAGATAGGATATATTTTCCCATGCTAAAATAAATGTTTTGTTGTGTTTATAATAATTACCCACAGAGGGGCATCTGGGTGGCTCAGTCATTAAGCATCTGCCTTCAGCTCAGGTCATGATCCTGCAGTCCCGGGATCAATTTTCACATCATGCTTTCTGCTCAGTGGGGCCTGCTTCTCCCTCTCGCACTCTCCCTGCTGTGTACCCTCTATAGCACTCTGTCAAATAAATACATAAAATCTTTAAAAACAATAATTACCCACATAGTATATTAGTCTGCTGGGCCACCATAACAAAATACCACAGTGTGGGCACCTTCGATAACACAAATCTGTCTTCTCATAATTCTGGGGGCTAGACCTTCTAGAGCAAGGTCCAGCAGAGTCATTTTCTGGTGAAAGCTCTCTTCCTGGCTTGTCAGATTTCTGGTTTTTCTCTTTGTCCTCATATGACCTTTCTTTGGTGTGGGAGTGTGTGGAGAGAGAAGAGTAAGTAAGCTCTCTGTGTCTCTTCTCCCTATGAATATCCTATCAGATCAGGGCCCCACTCTTATGACCTAATTTAACCTGGATAACTTTCAGAGATACCATCTTCTCTCTTTCTTTCCTTCTTTCTTTCTTTCCTTCTTTCTTTCTTTCTTTCTTTCTTTCTTTCTTTCTTTCTTTCTTTCTTTCTTTCTTTCTTCCTTTTTCTTTCTTTGCATTATTTTATTTTTTCAGCATTCCAGGATTCACCATTTATACCCCATACCCAGTGCTCCAAGCAATACATGCCCTCCTTAATACCCACCACCAGGCTCATCCTCAGTTTGTTTCTGAGTCCAAAATATCTCATGTTTCATCTCCTTCCCTGATTTACCCTAATTCACATTTCCTTTCCTTCTCCTACTGTCCTCCATGTTACTCCTTATGCTCCATAAGTAAATGAAACCATGTGATATTTGACTTTCTCTGCTTGGCTCAGCATAATCTCCTCCAATCTGGTCCATGTTGCTACAAAAGTTTGGTACTCATCCTTTCTGATGGAGGCATAATATTACATTGTATATATGGACCATATCTTTATCCATTCATCTGTTGAAGGGCACCTTGGCTTTTTCCACAGTTTGGCGATTGTGGCCATTGCTTCAATGAATATTGGGGTACATATGGCCCTTCTTTTCACTACATCTGTATCTTTGAGGTAAATAACCAGTACTGCAATTGCAGGGTCATATGGTAGCTCTATTTTTAATTTTTTAAGGAATCTCCACACTGTTTTCCAAAGCGGCTGCACCAGCTTGCATTTCTACCCATAGTGTTCCCCTTTCCCCACAGCCTCTCCAACACTTGTTGTTTCCTGTCCTGTTAATTTTGGCCATTCTGACTGGTGTCAGGTGGTATCTCAATGAGGTCTTGATTTGAATTTCCCTGGTAGCTAATGATGACAAACACTTTTTCGTGTGTCTGTTAGCCATTTGTATATCTTCTATAGAGAGATGCCTGTTCATGTCTCCTGCCCATTTTTTGATGTGATCATCTTCTTTTGGTTGTTGAGTTTGAGGAGTTCTTTATAGATATTGAATATCAGCCCTTTGTCTGTAGTGTCATTTGCGAATATGTTCTCCCATTCCGTAGGTTGCCTCTTTGTTTTGTTGACTATTTCCTTTGCTGTACAGAAACTTTTTATTTTGATGAAGTCCTAAAAGTTCATTTTCACCTTTGTTTTCTTTGCCTTTGGAGAAGTGTTTTGAAAGAAGTTGCTGTGGCCGATGTCAAAGAAGTTACTGCCTATGTTCTTCTCTAGGATTTTGATAGGTTCCTGTTTCATGTTGAGGTCTTTCATCCATTTTGAGTTTATCTTTGTGTGTGGTGTAAGAGAATTGTCGTTTCATTCTTCTATACATAGCTGTCCACTTTTCTTAACACCATTTATTGAAGAGACTTTTTTCCACTGGATATTTTTTCCTGCTTTGTTAAAGATTATTTGACCATAGAATAGTGGGTCCATATCTGGCCTCTACTCTGTTGTCTGTTTTTGTGCCAGTTGCCAGTACCATGCTGTCTTGGTGATCACAGCTTTGTAATAAAGCTTGAAATCAGGCAACATGATGCCCCTAGCTTAGAGACACCATCTTCAAATACAACCACACAGCACAGTCAGGGTTTTAACATGTAAATTTTGGAGGGACATGAACATTCAGTCAAAGTGAGTAAATTCAGTGTTTATGTTTCAGTGATATATTCTTGAATATGTTATATTTAGTCAGTGTCATAGCCATACCAATCAGTCCCAAGTCAGAGATATTAATCTGTAATAGTAGTCTAGCCTAGACTTTTGTATCTGTTAGAAAAAGTATATGCTGCTCTGAGATTTGCTTGTGGGAATTCACTCAATATGGGATAGTGCACAAAAGAAAGAACATCTCAGGCTTCTGCAGGGACACAGGCAGGTGGATCTAAAAACACTGTGATTCTTGAGCTGAGACATTGGTAGAAATGAGAAACCTTGTATAGATGGAACAATGCAAGGAGTCTGGAAAGACTGTGATCCATTTGAGAGTAAAAAAGAATTTTCTTGTGGTCATACCTTCTTCTATGTGCAGTGGATGGGTAGGCAGGGAGGCTGGACAGGTAGCTCAAGAAGGGACAAATTGAATCATGAAGTCATAAAAGAAGTCATTATCTTAATAGCCAATGGCAACGATTCAATTTTATTTTAAAATGCAAATCTAATATTATTCCCCTATCACTTTATCCATATGTCTATTCGCTCCTTATATTTTGTAGGATTTTTTTTTTTATGAGATCTCTGTATTCTGTGCCAGGCTATGGATGTTTCATGACAGGGACTACACATTCGTATCTTCAGTATGGTACTTGGTACTGCAGGGACTCAGCCAATGCTTCTTGAATGAAAGACTTTGGAAGTGGCTGGCCACTGAGTTCCCTTCCATCAACACAATTTTCTAGTTCTATTATTATAATTCCGAGGAACTCTAAGAGAGTAAGATAATCAGAGGTAGAAATCATCTTTAAATTGCATTTCAATTTAATTAAGACCTTACTGGGAAGGATTTTTTTGATTCAGACAATATTGCTCTGTTCTTTTTCCCCAGATTCTTTGTTTACTTCAGTATACATGGTCTGATTGCTAGCATTTGTTTAAATCTTCAAGTAACTGAATCCTCAGAGCAAGGCTGTTAAACTCACTTGCCATTTGGGCAGCAGCGGCAGCGTGTTTGTGTGTGTGTGTGTGTGTGTGTGTGTGTGTGTGTGTATGTTTTCCTTTAACTAATTTTTGAGTATCAAGGGTTAAAAAGTGTTACATGAGCTCAAATATATTTTTCTTGATTATTCATTTATAAATGTAACCCACTTTCTTTTATTAAATTTAAAAATTGTTCAATAATGAATTAGTCTCTTTGTTTTCCCTCTAGGTAACATGAAAGAGGATAATCAATCCAGGTGGAATCTAACTGCTCTTCCCTATCAAGGTAATAATCATACATTATAATTTTATTTGCATTGTAAATACTGGGCAATATAATTTAAAACATAGTTACTAGCTTTATTAAAGATATGCCAATATAAAATAAATTCTGTGGTTTTTTACTAGTCTAATATTGCAAAATGCAACAAAATTACTATATCTCTTCCGTTCATGGATCAAAGCAACTGTTTTGTCCATCCATCCTCTGTTTACAGTTATGCTGAGAAATACATTGTAATTAAAACCAAAGACTAGATCTTAGTTAAATTTCACAGGTATTTTGATCACATACATTAATTGTTTGAGGCTATTTTTGTGTATATATGTTTGGGAGTGGAGGTAGGAGGTGTGGAGGCACTCACATGTTCCTGTGTCTTCTAGGATGTGAACATCTTTATGTTCTAGAATAAGTATGTAACTGTGTGGATGCTTTAGTCAAGATTTTTGCCCAAAATAAAAAGTGCAACAGAGGGCGCCTGGGTGACTCAGTGGGTTAAAGCCTTTGCCTTTGATTCAGGTCATGATCTCAGGGTCCTGGGATTGAGGCTCGCATCAATCTCTTTGCTCAGTGGGGAGCCTGCTTCCTCCTCTCTCTGCCTACTTGTGATCTCTCTCTCTGTCAAATAAAAAAGTGAAATATCTTTTAAAAAAAGTGCAACAGAACAAAAGTCATTTTGATTTGAGCCCATGAACTCACCATAAGCTATAAACCTCAAATAAATCTGAAGATTTATTATTTACCTTTGAGAAACTTGGAGTCAAGATTTTTTTTTTCCACTCAGTTTTGGCCCTACACACTTCCCATTGCTTCTAGATCGCAATGTGTATCCAGCATAAATGAGAAATGATTCAAATAGCCCACTGCTCAGGCCTCAGTAAATTTATACTAACTCTTGGTAGTGGGGGAAGGAACATTGGTCCCCAAAGAGCACATTGGTACATCATTGTATTTTGCTCATAGGCTTCTCAGTGTTTTGCAGATTCTATATGTACAGATTTGTGTTTACTTTTCCATGACGTGGACATATACTTGCTTTCAGGAATCAAAGGGATCCAGTCCTGTTTGGAAGTGGCAGAGGCGTGTGTAGGGGATGTGGTCTGTAATGCACAGTTGGCCCCTTACCTTAAAGCTTGCTCAGCAAATGGAAATCTGTGTGATGTGAAGCACTGCCAAGCAGCCATACGGTTCTTCTATCAGAACATGCCTTTTAACATTGCCCAGATGTTGGCTTTTTGTGACTGTGCTCAATCTGATATACCTTGTCAGCAGTCCAAAGAAGCTCTTCACAGCAAGCCATGTGCAGTGAACGTAGTTCCACCCCCTACTTGCCTCGATGTAATTCACAGCTGCCGAAATGATGAATTATGCAGGTGAGTAAAAACACGCATACCTTACTTTCTGATTTCTGCACCTTATTTGTTACAGTCCGGTCCTAACACTTGATCTCATTACATTAGCTAGAGTTCCTACCCTCATCCAACATGATGCAAACAGAGCCAGATGACTCGTATTTCTTAATCTGTGGTACCTGTGTAGTGTCCTTTTTGAAATTCAAATGCAGAACATGTTTTTGGAATAAGTGAATTCAGTGTGTCAGGCTTTGATAGCCATGAAATAGCATTATTGAAATTATATATTCAAGTTCAACTAATGAATTAGTAAATGGACCTGACTGGCATGTCAGTTTAATTTGGCTTTTGGTATGATGACTTAAGGCCATCAAATGTCATAGAGCTTTGACACAGTGCCGCTTCAAACTTCACAAAGTATCTTTCTCCCTTAGGCTGGCGGTCCAGAAGGAGAAGGTAACTCAAGTCCAGTCGGGAAATCACCAGCACAAATGTATGGCATGATGTCAGAAATGTACCCATTCTCCTCTTCTCAGCCTCATACCCTTGATTTTCAGAGGAGTAATGTTGGTCCTTTATTTGCTTATTTAAATAAATAACTAGCAAGCATCCACTACTATTCAACATCAGTTCACACAAAACCAAAAGGCTTGCCCTGGGGGCTTATATTCTAGTAGGGGGAGAAGGATACTAAATAAGTCAAATGCATATTATAAGGTAAGGAGTGTTGTAGAGATTAAGAGGCAAAGGGAGAGAATAGAATGAATGGCACTCTGAATGGGCAGAAGGAGTTGAAATGTGCAGTGTGGTCCCAGTAAGGAACATTTTACCAGATTTAAAGAAGTGGGAGAGTAGCCTCTCACAGTAAGCATCTGGGGGAAAAAAAAAAAAAAGAGAGATACCAAACAGACCAGCCAATGCTAAGGAAAAAATATGTCATGTTCAAAAAACAAGGAAGGTCAGGCATACATGGGGGAGAGCAATAGGAGATGCAGTTAGACTTTTAACTCGAATGGGGTGCAGACAGGCCTAGATCACTTAGGGCTTAGAGGGACACTAACGACTTGATTTTTACTCCCAGGAAAATTCTGTAGGATTTTGAGCAGAGGTATGAATGATCTGGCTCACTTACTAAAACTTACACTCTTGCTGCTAGTTGACACTAGACGGAACCTTACAGGTAATTACTCTTGGGAACCATAAATCTAATTCAACACTGGCTTTTTCTTTTCCTCATTGCAGTCTTCATTAACACATTTCCTTGTATATCCAAGATGAATTTATCTTTTGTGAGTAAGAAATCCACTGTTAAGTGGGCCTCTTTGGACAAGTAAGAAAATGCAGAAAAAAAATGAGAGTACTGAATAAATCTGATGAATCAAAATGATTTATAACATTGATATTACCAGGTTAAAGGAGCTTTATTTAAACAACCAACATTAAATCATATAATTTATGGATTCATTGTTTGCTTCTTTTTGGAAGAATTCTTCATACCAATTTGCCCGGTATCTTGAATTAGGGACTGTTTTATTTAATTTCATTTAAATAAATAAAACTCCATAAATAGCAAAATCACTTAAAGATCAAAATAAACTTTTAATGTGGAGGAATAGTCTACTGTGTGATAGCTTGGGGGGGGTTACATTTGTCACCTTGCTTTGACCATTGGCAAATGAGCTGAAAGATATAATGTCACCTCCCCAAAGGGACGGATTCTTGGTTAACAGCTTTCTTTAGATTTTAATTATCTCCACTCCTTTACTCTGGCATTCCAACTTTCAAACTAGCCCCTGATCTTGTAAATATTTGTCAAAAAAGACAACTGCTTTCCTGTAACGTAAATTCTGTAAGATAAGGGGTAAAGATCTAAGCAGAGTGATAGAACATTGGCATATTTTTGTTTAAACTTGTCATATAGAAAGCCAAAGTTCTTAAGAAAGTCTTATTTGAGGATCCTATTTGATGAATGTTTATCAGTTATTTTGAGGCCTATTAATTATATCTCTTGAGTGAATAATAAAATTAATAATAAAAATATGTTTTATGATGCAATTTAGATATCTGTATTTAGTGAAAAAGTCCTGTGAAATATTGTATTTCATTGATTAGTATCAAATTTATTTACCTTATTTACCTATTTAGATGCAATTTTTTTACACATTTAAATATCTCCAACAGCTTTAGAATGAGTCTTAAGCTCAATGACAAGAAAATATTTATGAAATTAAGACAATAATTTAATTTGCAAAAACTTATTTTAGTTATATTTCCTATAGTCAATGAAATGGGATGAAAATGTTTGATTACACTATTTTTATCATATCACAAATAGAATATTTATATCTATCTGTCAATCATCTATCTATACTAACAATGAAAACTAGTAGTATTTTAACCAGCCAGGAAAACTTTTTTTAAGGGAGCCCCCATAAAAAACTAGATGTCCCCATGAATGGGTACCCAGCTTCACCTGACTCCAGGGCCAAGAGTCTAAGTACACTACCTCATTATCCTAAAATTATTTGCATTCAACTTTCAGAATATAATATATCTAAGCTTCCCTATCAAATTATTTTAATGGCAAGCGAGATGGTATCTGCTGTTACAGTCCTTGAGAAGTCCCATGATGGATTACGAAACACACATTCCTGAAAAAAACTCATTTTGATGTCAACACTTTCTCAGATTGTTTGGTAGGGAGTTGGTAATTTTTCTCCACCAGGAATCCTGGATTTAACCACCTCTTCAAAATGCTTGATGCACAGTATGCAAAACCAGAGCCCCTTAAAGAGGTTATCTTGTTTCCCTCCACCATTGAATAGCTTGCAATTAACTTTTATGATATTTAATGTATATATACATGTTTCCATGTCTCTTCTTGTATAATTTCTTTCACAGATTAATTCAAAGAGTAAGAAATGTGTACTTTAGCTTCCTTTTCACTATGTGCAAATAATCTCTTAATGATTATTTTATAGAGGTGATGGAAATATTATGCAATATTAGTAGTCAAGGTGAAAAGACAAATCCTATCATTTTTTTCAAGCAATTTTTGCCTTAGGAAGATTTCTAGGATTTATATTAACTTATTGTTAATATAATTCAGATGGAAAAAATCCAAATTCTTCAGTGGGGATATTTAGCCCTTCACCTGCTACCTTTTTTTTGCCAAAGAGCCTGTATGTGCAGAGAGGAAAGCATTTGGATCTTAAATAAAACTTCTGTCCTTGTTTCAGATTCTTCAGTATATGATAGATTTTGAAACTCCTTTATTTATTTGAAGAGGCAAAAGAAGGTAGTATAGAAACCATTTATTCAATCATTTTTGTCTTATCGTAGACTATAAGGTACTTACAGAAAATTATAAGACATTATATTTTTATGTGTACAAACTCAAGAAAGTAGTGAAAAAATATTTGCTTAAAAAAATTCTACTTTTTGGGGGGAACCTGGGTGGCTCAGTTGGTTAAGCAACGGCCTTTGGCTCAGGTCATGATCCTGGAGTCCTGGGATGGAGCCCCACATCGGGCGGGCTCCCTGCTCGGCGGGAAGCCTGCTTCTCCCTCTCTCACTCCCCCTGCTTGTGTTCCCTCCCTGGCTGTGTTTCTGTCTGTCAAATAAATAAAATCTTTTTTAAAAAATTCTACTTAAAAAAAAAAACAACTCTGCAATGTACACACTTATTTTTATTGCCATGGAGTACTTACAAAATCTGATGACATATTAGGTCACAAATCCATGTGCAGAAATTATACCAACCACATTCTTTAAATTTTTTAATGTAACTGGAAATCATAGCAAAAATAAAAACAAAATAATTTCATTTTTAAAAAATCACTTTTAAATAATTGTGTGGAAAAAAGACATAGAAAACTTCAGACTATCAAGAAAATAAGGATAATGAAACATTATAAATCAAAATGTTTAAATCTGAAACAGAATTTCTATCATAGAGTTTTTTTTCTTTTGCCATATTTAAATGTTTTTTTTTTAAGATTGTATTTATTTATTTATTTATTTGACAGAGAGAGACAGAGACAGAGGTGGGGACACAAGCAGGGAGAGCAGCAGAGGGAGAGGAAGAAGCAAGTAAATATCTATTTACTCAGAGGGTTTTCATTATTGTTTGATGATGATCTATTCAAGAAAGGGTAAGAAGTAATTTTAGGTGATAAATATTAAGTAGGGAGATTAATATCCTTGGTTCTACTGAGAATACCTTCTTTCTGTGAAAGTTTTGAAAATTAAATCATTGTATATTATCCAGACTTTTCATTCACAGCTAGGGTAGCAAGAATCAAATTCATAGTCAGAAAAGTTATGAATTGATATCATTCTCATCGATTATCTCAATCATTAAATAAACTCCTAATTCTTGCTTTAAATTAGCCCTGCCACCGGAGAAGCTAAAAGTATTTATAAATTCTAATTAGTCTGCTCAGAAATATTGAGAAAAAGAGTCTTCTGTTCTCTTCCGATGGCTGGCAAGGTCAAGAGCCTTCTACAAAATTACTTGGTGTGAGGCAGTCGCCAAAAGCTAGCCACAAATGCACATTTGGCCTCAAAAACACTGTTAATAGTTCCACCCAGTAGTTTATACTGCAAATCATCGCCCATTGAAATAAAATTATTAGTGAAGGATGATTCATCCAGGGAATCCTAAACTTAGCCTCTGTCTTTCATTACAAGAAGAAAATAATTCACAAGGTTTCTCTACTTTAACAATGTCTATTGGGATGCTTGTATGTACTAACTTTGTTTTCAGCTATGTACTGGCATTTAAAAGGCCTTTTGTCTGATGCCAGTCTTTCTTTAGGTGAGGCAGCACCACATGCTATTGCAGGATAATATTATTCAGACTAATTCCATTTCTTGATTCTTTCTAGGAGGAGCTATAGAACATTTCAGTCAAAATGCTGGCAGCATGTGACTAGAAAGTGCCATGAAGATGAGCTCTGCATCAGTACCTTAAGCCAGCAGGACCTCATTTGCTCGGGAAGTGATGACTGCAGAGCCGCTTACATTGGTACCTTTGGGACAGTGCTTCAAGTACAGTGCACCTGTAGGACCATTACACAAAGTGAAGAATCTTTGTGCAAGATTTTCCAACACATGCTTCATAGAAGATCATGTTTCAGTAAGTTATATATATTCAGTAAATTATACATGGTTTTTGGTTTTTTTTTTTTTTTTGGTCTATACAGTACAAAGTAGTAATGCAGCATAGAAAATTTAACAAAGACAACCCTATATTTGCTATTCCATTTTACTTTTAATTTTTTAAAAGATTTTATTTATTTGAGAGAGAGAGAGAGAGATTGAATGAGACAGAGAACACAAGCTGGTGGGGGCAAGGGTGCAGGCGGATGACGCAGAGGGAGAAGCAGACTCTCTGCTGAGCAGGAAGCCCTATGTGGGGATCGATCCTAGAACCATGGGATCATGACCTGAGCCAAAGGCAAATGACTAACCAACCAACCCACCCAGGTGTCCCTGCTATTCCATTTTAAAATATATTTTCTGATTATGTTTTGTTTATTTTCTATTTTACTCATTTATATGTAAGAGTTATATGTTTTTTAATGTCTATGATTGATCAGTCCTAAGTATCATTTATTAATTTCAATATCAACAACATGCAAAGTTTATACCACAAGATTATCGAATATGTCAGTTATCTATCATGAATAGCAACACCAAAATGTAGTAGCTTAAAATAACCATTTATTGGCTCATAATTCTTCCCAATGGGCTTAGCTTAGTTGGGTGGTTTTTCTGATGGCCTTGCTTGGGGGCCACTCACATAGCTATTGTCATCGAGTGACTCAGCAGAGACTGGATGGTCCAAAATGGTGTCTAGCAAGTGCTACTGGCTGGGATGCATGATTCTCCTCCATTTGTCCTCTTTAGCAGTTGACTCTTACACAAACACATCAGCATGCCTATCAACTAAGCTCCTATCTGCATGTACTTACCAATTGTCTTCATCTAGCACATATGTTAATGTCTCATTGGACAGAGAAATTCCTGTGGGCAAATCCAAAATCACTGTGAGAGGAAACTATATGAGGATGTATAGTTTTAAGGTTGGATTCTCTGGGTGATAATTAATTTAATAGTCTAATACGTCTGTCCCAACCTCTGTAAAATATTGACTCTTGGATTTAGTTTTTCTACTCCTGGTCTTTAACATTCTGCTGATCTACCCATAATGAGAGGATGGAAACACATTTTTTAAAGATACTGTTAACTCAATTTTAGGAATAAAAAACCTGAGATTTATAAATTTAACCAATTTATCCAGAACCTTAGAATGAGCAAGTGTGTGAGAGGGATATGTGTATGAGTCTTATAGAAAAAAAATCTAAGGATATGATGACATATTAATTCAAGACTTCTCTATTATCCATCTTCAAGGATTTGTCCTTACAACTATCCATGTCTTAAAATATCTCCAGGCCTGTTGGCATTTCATTGTAACTATGGAACCTGAAGACACCATTCCTAGGAGAAAATAATAGATTTTGTGTTGCAAACCAGATCTTTATATTTATATATAAATTTGAAAGATATAGATATGTCTAAGCTATACTCATTTAATGTTTTCTTTTTTTTAGATATTAAAGAGATACACATTAATGTGATTATAATTTATATAATTTTTTATGTATTAGGTAATAGATAAACAACTCAGACTGTATGGTTTTAATTCCAACAGACGTCTCTGTGGAATTTCTCTAATTTCTATAATTAGCACAATTTCAAATCAAATTTCATATTCAACTGAAATCATTATACAGAGTGGAAAATTGTAACATTACATGTGTTGAGCATTTTCCATAAATAATCTTCCTCTCTGGTTAATATTGGGTGGCTAATTCTGTTAGAACTAAAGGTACTTATAATGAATGGCTCATAGCATTATAGAAGGAAATACCAAATAAAATAATTTAAACCAGCAGAAGTACATATAGTTACATTACCATGGTAATTTATAAGTGGGTTTCTCCATATTAAATGATATTCAGGAAAAAAAAATATGAAGATCCTACAGGTCAGCAAGAACTCAGTTCTTAAAAATGCCAGTCCTGACAATCTAATTCTAGTCTGAGCCTGGTTTTCTCCCATGTGTTTTTATTCATTGTTATACTTTACTTGCATCATGTTTAACTGCTGTATCCCATACCCAGCCAAAAACATTTGTAGAAAAGCAACAGAAATGGAAATTTGAAAAGCCATGAATATCAGAGTACGATGTAATGTTTTGGACAAATGAAAATTCAAAACTCTTTCACTTTCCATGTTCACTTAGACTAAACTCTGTGAGCTTTCCCTTTTATATATGTATTATTTTGTTTTTTCAGTGTTCCAAGATTCATTGTTTATGCCCCACACCCTGTGCCCCGTGCAATGCATGCCCTCAGTACCTTGGAGATTTTCTTTTCAAACATAACCCACTAAAAGTAGGAGTTTCAAGTGATAGCTTTGAAAAATTAAAGGAATGTTCAAGGTCTTACATCACAGTTTTTGAATTAACAGGAAATGTTTCAAACCAAAACAAGAACTAAGTCCTTCAGCCTGGCTAGTTCTTACAAACTCTTATCCCCTGATCCAGGTATTTGAGAAGAAGCACAATGACAGTTTTGAATGAACCATTTCTCTAACATGTTTACATCCTGACTTCTCACCACTGTGGCATGTTCATGCATTATCAAAATGATTCATCCATGTTGCTCCTTTCCAAAGCTCTTAGCTTTTATTCACTCTACTTGAAAGGAGAGGAATAGAGTAAGACTGAGAGGGCATTTATGGAAGATTTTCAATTTGCCACATTTGTTTGGCTACGAAGCATTATTTTTCAAATTCATTTGGCCTCAGCCTGCAGGAGGCAATTCATGTTACATTAGCTTTTTATGTGCAATGTCTTCTATTCCATTAATTGTTTTCAATGATGACTACTCCTCACTAAGATGACTTCATGACTAGCTAATGTGTTGTTTGCTAAGTTTGGAAAACACTTGCTTGGAGCTTAAATTCATCTGGAAATAATCTGCATTGGTGTATCCAAGACAGTCTTATAATAATTGCAAATAATTATAGAGTCGAGAGCATTTATTAAAGGCTTATTTTTTTGGTCACATTTTCTCATCTAGTCTTAACAATTCAGTGAGCTAGATACTATTATTGTCTCTATTTCACACATGAGGAAAAGGAAGCTAAGAGATGAAATGGCTTGCTCAAGGTTCTACACCCAGGAACACGTGGCAGACTCAGGATCCAAACCCAGGGTGGCTGACTCACAGCCCGCTATATTGTATTTCCTGCCTGTGGAATGGTAAAGACAAGCTCCTATCTGTTGAGCATGTTCCAAAGCCCTCTCCATGGGAACCTCTTAGCTAGCAGAACTAGGCTTTGAAAATATGCAGAAGAACCCACATCTGCATGCAGGACTAGATTTAGGCAAAGGAGTGTCCTGAACAAACGTGTATTTGGCCACTAACTTCCTCTTAACTTTACATTTCTGAATCCATACAGACTTCCTTTCTTCTGATATCTTGCAGCACAGAACAAATTTATGACAGAGCTCAGAGAGAGGTGGGTAAAATGGGAGAGAGAGGAACTGGTTGAGACAGAGAGGCCTCCAGAGTGGAAGGAACTAAAAGAGAACTGCAGTGTTTCCTTGTTGTGTTGAAGGATTCAGTCTGAAAGTGTGAGTGTACCTGGCACTGACAGGAATGTTCTATTTTGCCTTGCTCAATATTGTCTCTTAAAAGTCAACTGTAGTCATCTTAGAGAAATTTGGACACTGTCTTCATGGTAGAAGAAAGGGGAAAGACCTTGATTCTTTGGATCCTGTCTTCCATTTCTGAGGAGTGGTCCCATGAGCCTTGATTCCCTGGAAATTGTGGATAGTGTATCCATGAATGCAGAGTGGAGCCCAATGTATATTTCATGCTGCAGTGACAGAAAATCACTGAGGAGGAAAGGAGGACGTGTGTGGTGCAAAAGCCAAGGTAAACACTGCCAGGTTGCATCTGCACAAAGTTGGGTTAGGCATTTGGGAAGGCATTTTCATGATAAGGAACAGATACAATCCATCTGCATCTTTGCCTCCTCTAGAGAGAAAGGATAATGGTATCATCAATGTGCCACCAACCTGCCAGACTGTGGGCACAGTATAGGTCTCTGCAGTTGCTAGAAGGTTTGGTATTCATGGCTAGGAGAACTCTGATGGATTTGTCTTGGAGAGAGACAGTCCATTCTATGGGGCCCATCCATAACCACCATTCTTTGTCACCACAGCTACACTCCTCACACTCGTTGCACAAGCCTTGGGTAGCTGAAGAGGAGGCATGATTTTCTTCCACAGGGCAGATCATCAGTTTGCCTGGTTATTGAGGGCCTGTTCTGTAGTAGATTCTGTGCAAGGCATTAACCCAAGATAAAAAGATCTGTCTTCTTAGTGCCGCTACCATGGGTGTTTCCATATGCCTTTTTACCTCATTTGCCTCACCATGTCTACAAGCGTCCAAGTTGGCTCTTTTCATCTCTCTGATCAAGCAATTTATTACTGCACATCAGTCTTAACTTTTATCCACCTCTTTCTCTACAAAGTGAACAATCAGATGTACTGCTCACACTTGGCTGGTGGGGAAGATTTCCCTTCACCACTTTCCTCTAAGGCCACTTCTGAGGGGATCTGTGTGGTGACAGCTGTCCCTTTATAGTTAGCAGTGATATACTTTCTGGAAACCAATGACTTAATGGAACTTATAATACCCAGTAGCCTATTAAGAGCTATCTTTCAAATAGCAAATGGTCTTCCACTGCAGGTGGCATAACATTGCTCCAGAGCATGAGGGGTCTGAGTTGTAACCCTCTTATTAGGGATTGCCAGAAATTCTGTATTTATTTAGAGATTATTTTGGAGATTATTTATTTATTTATTTAGAGATTAAGTGGAAAAAGCACCCATTACATAACAAATATTCTATACATTTTAATTGTCTAGCCCATTAAAAAAACATTTTTTTTTTTTTTTTTTGGTCCCAGGTTTAGGACTGAAGCATTGAGTGTCTTTCCCTAATGTTTTACAGAGACTACACACATTGCTAGGAATTTCTATATTAATGTTTCACTAAAGCCAGCTGGTTCCCCAATACTGTTAGGAACAGTCTTTCTAATGTTAATGAAGAGCCTGATGATCATAAAGGCAACCCCAAAGTATTGAGAAGACGGACTTTGAATTGTTAGTTCTCAAACCTGTTAATTTTCAGAAATATATAGGGAATGTGTTTAAGATACATTTTATGTAACCTCAGCTATTCTAATTTAGTGGACCTGGGGTGGAGCTCAAGAATCTATATTTTTTAAAAAATGATCCAGGTGGGTAGAGGGATGGGAGAGCCTGGTGGTGGGTACTGGGGACACCTAAAACATGGAGCACTGGGTGTGGAGAATGGGGAATGAATCTTGGAACACTGGAAAAAAAATTTAAGTAACAATAAAAAAAAATGATCCAGGTGGTTGTGATTTTCAACCAAGTTTGGGAACTGCTGCTCTAATCCACATGTGGGAAAAACCTGGTCACCCACCATAGATCCCAAAGCCTCTCTTTGCTCACACCTCTTAGAGAATGAGAAACGTCTGTGCTCAGAAAGGCAAGACTAATATCATACAGCTTTCAAGGTGGTCTGCTTTACCCAACGTACCTAAAAACACAGTTGGCATACATTAACCACTTAATAAATAGCTAATGAATGAATGAACACATACATGATGAATGAATGGGTGAATGAATGAGCCAACATCTACTGTCAACACTGTCTTTTGAATACTGTTGTTTTTCTTTCCCTGATTAGAACTCTTCTAATAATATAGCTTCCTTATTAGCAGCTACACTCATTATGTTTCCACTTAAGCTGGAATTTTCAATTCAAATATTTGACCAAAGGAATCAGGATTTAACAAGACTGGGCTACTACTGCTCACTTGAATAAAACATTTCAAGCCTCTTCTATTTTCCAACACTTTTCTTCTTTATGGACCTATTTTCAAAAAGTCTGAGTGGTAGGAAACTATTCTACAGTTGATCCTGAGATGGCGTCAACACTGTAAATAAGCAATTGCTCCTGACACATTTTGCTCCTAAATGTGTGTATTTTTTTAACAAACTCTGTAATATGATTAGCTCTATTAATAAGAAAGATGAAAGAAAGATGACTTCCCAATGATTTGCAAAAGTAGCTGGCTTTTTTGAAATATTAGTAAAGAAACTCCTAAAAATGTATATAGACTTTTGAGATAGTTAAGAAAAGAACCTTCTAACTTATACCTGTCCCACCACTTAATTTCCTTTTTGTAGCCCTTCTTTCCACCCATCTATTGAGGCCTCATCTTAGATATCAAGATTGCTAGTAAGACCCGTTTATTCATTTTTTTTCTGCATTCAATGGATAGATTCTTTACTTGTCTACATTTCCTGTTGCCTTAAACCATTTCTTGTCTGTTCCCAGTGAAGGTGTCTATCTACAAATAACATTCCATTAATGAATATTTTAATAGAAAGTCCATTAAACACAACCATATATATATAGAGAGAGGTGCATTATACATAGTTATATTACATAAAATTTTATATTTTTAGCAAAGTCATTTAAAGATTGTGTAATGTGGATTCATAAAGGCTGTAAATCATTTTTACATATTCTTAATTTTATTGTCTTCTGATCACAGTCTGTCTGAGAAAGGAAGAATATAGACTATAAATAAAACAGTGAGCTTAGTGAATTGTGGAAGACATTTCCATTCCAAAAATATCCCCGGCCCTCTCTCACTCTGTCTCTCTCACATATGGACACACACACACACACACACACACACACACACCATCTTCTCTTATAGCCAATTCACATAGGTTAGTATTCCAGGGGCTTTATGTTAAGTTTTGGCTTGAAATAAATCACTTCACCTAGCCAAAACCACTGACTTTTTTTTGGTTTCTACACAAGACTCTAATTCAGGTCCAGTTTCCTTCAAATTCAGTCCAGGTGCTACAAAAGTGTCTTGGTTTCCAAGGAACACTCAACAGAATTTCTCTGCTCTGTATTCATATTTATAACATAGCCTCTAAATAGCCCAGCATTTTGTATTTTCTGAATTAGAGTGGCTCCATAGTGAACTTGTAGTCCATCAAATTCATAGACACTCACTTATAAGTGTATATTTTTCCTCTTAGAAATTAATGATTATTCCTTTAGGATCTGTTTTATTTTTTATTATTTGCAAACTCTTGAATTCTTTAGAGAACATGCATGTGTGTTACAAGTTAGCAATGAAAAGAATAATAAAAATAAATAAACCAGTTCTTTAGAATGATTTAATTATCATCCAGTGTAAAAATTTAGATTCATGATAAATTCTGTAACTTTTGGTTTTATGCCATTTATTTTGTAATCTTAGAATTCTGGATATTTCTTTGGGTTTGGGGCCTCAAGGATAAATCAAGGTATTTAACCTTTATTAAATTTCAAACCTAAAGTATAAACAGGACCTCTTCTTCCTCATTCCTCCTCGGTCCCACCCTTGAATTTTGGTTAAAAATCATGATCAGCAGCAATGCCTCTAATAATCAGATGATATGTTTGGAAATGTTAATATACCTTATTAGAGAGCATAGCCATAGAGAGACAATATGGCACCAGCATGTCACGGTTCAAATAATTTCTCTACTATTTGTAAGATACGTAACTGAACAAATTATTCTCTTTTTGCCACAATTTGTTTTCTGTGAAAAAGAAATATATTCAATTCTAACCCAAAAATGTTGGTGTAAAGATTATATCAGTTAATTTGTGTAATGAAATATCCAGAACATAGTAAAATTCAATAAAATTAGCTCTTACTACAGATTTTGAAGGATTTAGAAAATCATTATGATGTCACATAGGTGGTGTGGGAGACAGAATTATATCTAGATGATTTAAGATACCATGTTTTCTCAAGATAAGTTTCATCCTAAATACATCTTTGGATAATTTTAGGGCAGATGATGAGTTAAGACAATTGGTCTCAAACTTTATATTAGAATCACATGGTTTCCAGTTAAAATGCAGATTCTGAATCAGTAGGTCAGGATGTGATCTGACATCTGCTTTTCTAAGAAGCTCCCAGCTGGGGCACCTGGGTGGCTCAGTTGGTTAAGTGACTGCCTTTGGCTCAGGTCATGATCCCGGAGATCCGGGATCGAGTCCCACATCCGGCTTCCTGCTAGGCGGGAAGCCTGCTTGAAGCCTGCTTTTCCCTCTCTCGCTCCCCTGCTTGTGTTCCTTCTCTGGCTGTGTTTCTCTCTGTCAAATAAATAAAATCTTAAAAAAAAAAAAAAAAGAAGACGCTCCCAGCTGTTAATGCTGTTTGGTCCAGGGATTACACTTTGAGTAGCATGACCTAAACAATCTCTTAAAAATCTTTAAAAATATATATGTATATATATAATAACTATATATTATAATATATGATATATGTGTGTGAAATACTTTATGTACCTCATATATAACAACCTGTCTGCTACTGAGAACTAGACGAACTTAATCGACCTGATGTATTTTGTTAATGTAGTAATCTCTTTTTCATGGACACTATGTGTCTTAGTGTCATGAAAGAGTTTAAGTAGATGTTCTTATAATTTCTAAAACTCTTCTTGAGATAGTAGCTTAGAACAGTGGTTTTCAAATGTTAGCTCCATGAGAATCACCTGAAGGCTTGCTATTATTGGGTCTTCACCCCTAGAGTTTCTGATTCAATAGGTCTGGGATGGAACTTGGGCATCTGCATTTCTAACAAGTTCTCAGGTGTTGCACAGACTGCTTGTCCAGGTACCACATTTTAAAGAGCATGAAGTCTGCCAGAGTCTAGCAATATTCTCTTGAATCATTACTATAAGCATACACTTCTGTACTTCTATTGGAGGCATTTCAACAATGATTGTTTTGAAATACTGTGATATTGTGATTTATAATAAAAATTATATATTTCCTGTTCCTGGCATAGAGCTCCCAAAACACTTGGAATTCCTGTGACAAGAATGATAAAGGTGTCCTTTGTTAATTAAGTGACTCTTGGAAAGCCTAAGGATGGAAGGATGGTTGCCAGGGGAATCAACCAAGTAAGTGGTTAGAGGGTTAGAACTTCCAGTATCCATTCCCAGCTTCAACTTCTGGAGAGGCGAGAGGGGCTGGAGGTCGAATCAATAAGCAATAGCTAGTGAATTCATCAGTCATATCTATGTAATGAAGCCACCATAAAAACCCAAAAGGACGTGTTTGGAGAGCTTCCAGTTTGGAGAACACATGAAATTCTGGGAGAGTGGTGCACCTGGAAAGAACATGGAAGCTCTGGATTTGTTCCCCATGCCTTCCCCTATGCACTTCTTCCATCTGGCTGTTCCTAAGTTATATATCCTTTTATAATAAACCAGGGATCCAGGAAGTAAAACATTTCTCTGAGTTCCGTTGGACACTCTAGCAAATTAACTGAACCCAAAGAGGAGGTCATGGGAACCTGTAATTTATAGCCAGTCATTCCAAAGTGTATCTAACAACATGGACTTAGAACTAGCATCTGATGTGGGGATAGGAGGAAGGGGTCTTATAGGGCTGAGACCTTAACCTTAACACTATCCAGGGTACTGGTATCAGAATTGAGTTGAATTAAATGACACCCAGCTGATGCCTTAGGAATTGCTTGTTGATGTGGGCGACCTCTCTCCTGCCACTTTGGATTTGGTCTCAGAACACCAAAAAAAGATTCCGTCCTTAGAGTCATGATTCTTGAATGTTTCAATTTGCTTACCAAGTCAGTGAAGCAGAAAATCTCATCACCTCCCATTTGTCCCCACACAATAAAACATCCCCAGAGTCAATAACAAAAGAGGCACTGGTTTTGATTAAAGAATAATGAAATGATGTCTGTTTTTTATTAAGCATGAATAAATTATTAATATATCACAGATGTATTTAGTGCCAAGACTGTCCTGTTATAAACATGAAAAAGTAAACATGGATCACTGGAAGAATGCTCATTGACCCCCAAATTCCATTGTCCACATGAAAACGATTGATCTGATGGATAAAAGTCATGAGTCAGAAAACATCAGAACAGTGCCATCAGTTGATCTAATACATGGTATTGAGAAAATAAAATAAATAAAGAATGGGTGCTCCACACTGAGTGAAATTAGGCTTGGAGAGCAGACAAAGGGTGGGAGCAAGGAGAAACCACTAGATAAAGTTACTTGTCTGAATCCTGACTATGAAACATTAATGTATTTGAGTAAGTCCTATTTCCCATATCAACTCTCATAATTCTAAAGAACACTGAATGAATGAGTGAATGAATGAATGAATAAATGAATAAATAAACAAACAAAGAAACAAACAAACACTTTGTCTTGGTAGCTGGAATCTGCCTCAGAACTCCACCACACATAGAATAACCTCAGGACCCATCAGTTCACCCTAGATTTACCTAACCTTTCAAGGATAGCTTTGAGTAAGTTAGACTCTGTTATCAGCTTAGACTACGTCTAACCTCTTTGATGGTGTACTTGGGGGTATTTTGGAAGGCATCAGTCCCTGTTATAGAGGTAGAGCCTATAGATGAGCTTCTCCCGTGCCCTTAGCTTCACTTATAATGGAAAGCAATGACTATTAGCCGTTGGTGCTGTTCAAGCAAATTATCACCTGCCTCTAAGAGACTGCAAAAAGAGTGAAGGTCTAATTGCCCGGAGCAGATCTTTAAAGTATTATATTAATATTAATAATATTAGGATCTGGACAAACTCCTGAAAATAATCCTACTATTTGACAAACTGCCATGAACATTTTTTTTAATTTAATTTTTTTTCAGTGTTCCAAGATTCATTGCCCATTCCCCACACCCAGTGCTCCATGCAATAGGTGCCCTCAGTACATTTTAATAGATCTGCTTGAACACTCATTTCAACATTGTAAAATTATAACACAAAGGAAACTGAAGACATAATAGATACTATATCCTTAAAATGAAAGTTTAATAAACATATAAAGATATTGCTTCCCTGTTTTAAGCTGTGTCATGGCTATGAACACTAGCTTACTTGTTTTTTGCTTACTCAGGATCCTGAAACCTAATTGAGTGTTTACTAAGTGTGAGACATTATTCAACTCATTTTATATGTTCTAATGAATTTCCGCAAGCAGTATATGATGTAGAGGCTCTTCCTTTTACCCCAGAGGAAACTGGGACACCTAGATGCTAGTAATTTGTCCAGGGACAAATTGCAGAAGACAACAGATACAGAATTTAAATGAGGAAATTTTGGGCACCAGAAACTGATGTTAAAAACCATAATATACTCTTTTCATCTAATGATGGGAAATTTAGAATTGTCAACTGATGTCTATATAACAAGAGGATTGTCAAAAAAAAATGTGTTTGATGGGAGGCAGTATGTTGTAATATAAAGAACAAGAGCTAGGAAACAATTTGAGCCTTAACTACACATGGTAGTATTGAAGAAGTCAGTTTTTCTCTCCCTAGGCCTCTCAGATTTCTTGCATATTAAATTTTGGTAATAGTATAACAGATATAGATGACCTCTGATATTAGATGCGGTTATTATTCTTGGACTAGATGACTGAAGATGTTTTTGAGGCCAGTACATTTTCGGCACACCTCTACATTACCTATATAAAGACAGATCTGAAGTGATTTATATTGCTAGTGCCCAAAAGACTGCCAAGAACTTTTTCTTCCTATGATTATACTAAAAGTTTAAGAAAGGGTGTATAATTTATTTCTTTTTGCCCTTGAAACATACTCATTCTCCTCAAGATCTAAATTGAGGTTTGTTATAAAAATGGCTTTCTCTAGTGTTGGATTATTTTCTATTGTTGCCCAAATTCTAAATAGCTTCATAAATAATATATTCCAGTCTCACTATCCAGTCATGATAGGGCATGTGTCTTTGTGTGTGTGTATGTATATATATATATATATATATATATATATATATATAATTGCATTATTTTAACAAGGAACATGGTAATTTTCACTTAGGGCACATTCAGAATATGATTTGGGATTTTGCTGTGTACAAATCCAGTAAGCTGGCCACTATTTGCTACTTTGACTAGGCACATGTGTGTGTGCTGGAGGAGGAGGGGGACTTTTGTTTTGGTGAATATATGTGTGTAGAGAATCATTAGGTATTTTAATTGAGGTAATTTAAAAGCAGATTACAAAAAAAGACCAAGCTTCCTGTCATCTCTCTGAAGATTTGACTATGAGAGCCATCATATCTGGTTGCACCTTCCACTTTTCATTGGCTAAGATTTCAATCAGGTGCTCTAAGGAATAATCTGGAAGGTTTCTCTTAGGACCTTTCAAAACTCAAAACTCTCTCAAGGGAAGAGACATGGAGGGGACAGCTCCTCAAGATGTAGGCCACTCCAGTGGAGACAAACACTGGCTTTCATTTCAGCACTAGGTTAACTTGCACGCAAAAGTTCCCAATAAAATCCAGCTGGTTTAAATTTTGTCTGCAGACCTGTAAGCCAGCAAATTTGGCTTGGCTTCCTATTTTGCAGAAAATGTTTCACACGGCTTTAATCTGGAAATCCTGAAGTGTACAAACCCTCAACAGAAACAACAGGAGAACAGCTGTCTCCTACCTTCACTTTCTCCCACCTCTACCCTTAAAGCCTTGGGTGTATTTAGTGGAGGGGGAAAAGTCTGCCTCTAAGCATGAAAGATGGTATGAATCATCCATGACTACCTTTGTTGTTTGCTCTAAGCCAAAAAGGAAAGATTAAAGAGTTGCCATTGATGAGTGAGACAACTCAACTTTTGGCATCACTAGAGAAGGAAGGAGCATTTAAGATCATGGAGGGAAATAAAACAACAATATTGTTACAATTTGAACAATAACAGGCTTTGGTTTGTGAATGCATAGTGTTATCTTTTCCATTTTCCACTCTGCTTTCATTGGCTTCGTACAATCCCCTTGTTGCCTATAATTGGGGATGGAGTTAGTGCCAAAGTTGCATAAAATAAGCAATCTTTCCTTTATACTTTCTGTGCATCATGATTGTGTATGTGAAGTCGTAAAAATAATTTATTATGAGCATGTGTATTCTTGGCTTAAAGAGCCAACTATTCTTGTGACAACAGTATAATAGCATCACATGTATTCCCATAAAACACCATATGTGGGCACCTAATAGTTATTGCCCTGGCACCTATATACTGGGATATCATCTTAAAGGGAGACCCCTCAGAATAAAGAATGCTTGGTACTTAGACAAATAAAATTCTGTAGATAAGACAGGTGAGCAAGGAATAGAGATTTATTAAGAATTCACTGGTAATGATAATCATTCATCTTCCATTAGCATATCAGATTGTCTCAAACCACTTTCTAGAGTTTTTTCAGGATTTCAGGAAAACCTCCTATGGATTGCAAACATCAGCAAATATTCTCTCACTTTCAAATTTGCAAGAATGCTCTAACATCACATAGATATCTAATAAACTGTAAGCATGGACACAACATATTTTTTCCTCTTCTCATTACTCTTTGGAAAGCATTTATTTGGAGTTTGTGGAACAAATCACAGTAAACAAATTGGTTTTCAAACTAGATAAAAGTACACAGAATGGCTGAAAGCTTCTTTGTGGCCAGTGTGAGTGCTTAGTGATTTTAAGAAAGTGTGCCTCTATGACAGAGACTGTTGCACATTGTCCCTTTCTTTTCTGCTGGCTTCCAGCTTAGGGTGGAATGGCTTCCTTTGGTTGTCACTGAGGATGGAGAGTGGCTTTCCAAGTTCTGACTTGCTTTGAGTGTGTCAGAACTCTGGGACTTGTTTTAACTATTATATTAGCACCTGAGTCAGGTGGCCAGACCTCACTGTAGGCATATGATAGGGACTTTCAGAAATACTCAACTAAAGAAACAGACTAGAACCCACTAGTTCCAGATTATACATCTCCTTTAGTTGGGAGTCAAGGTAATCTGCAAGGAGGGAAGCCATATAAATCAGACTGTAGGGCTTTCTTCAGAGGGCAGCTTATCTTAGTGATAGACTGCTGTGTGTCAATGGGGTCTATGTAGCAAGATGCCCCTGTTGATGATGTCTTAAGTTTCTAGAAAAACCATGATTCAGTACCTGCATCTCTCTTCACTCACTCTCCCTAGTGTAACAGCCTGAAACTTACAATGGTATTTTGTTTAAAGTACATATGGTAGTTATTACATGGAAAATGTACACTAAGCGTATGTCTACAACCCTAATAGCTCCTTCCAACACGTCTATGCAGCTGCTTCCACCCAGTCAATTTCTCTCACTGTTCTTTGGCCTGAACTTCCATTCTAGCACCCCTCCTCCTCTACAATGGAAATATTGTTGTTTTGAATTGTTTTGTTCTTTTTTTAAGTTTTTATTTTAATTCCAGTTAGTTAACATACAGTGTTATATTGATTTCAGGTGTACAATGTAGTGATTCAACATTAATTTTTTTGTTCTTTAATACTGATGGGTAGCTGAAAGAGAACTTTTGAGGTGTAACATCTTTTAGTGATCCAACTAGGTATTATTTTCAGTTAGTAAAACTGGCTTGGCAGTTACTATCCCTGTATCTTGTTATTCTCTACCAATTGCTGGGTTTTTCAAAGGCCTTTACCTTATTAAACATAAGTCCCTGACCTCAGCTCTTTCTCATTAAGAACTTCTTTCCATTAGCCTACCATAATGTGGTTTAGAATTTTATTTCCTTCCTGTTCACTTTCAAAATCATGTTTTCAATTCTCTACCAATGATTCTCCATCCTGACCATCATTGGATTAGGAGATATCTTAAAGCAAAGGATTTTGAGAATTTCTCTAAACTTCAGTTCTCTGATTTGGAAAATGAAACTAGAATACACAGGTTCACAAGATTTTTTTGAGAATGAAAATGTTAAAACTAATATTAGTATCAATGGAGTTTTTAGAGACTTCCATGAGAAAGTGCAATTGCAAGGAGGAATAGAAGGGAAAGCAAGGATAGGAGAAGGTATTCCTTTGGTGGTTCTTTTCTTCTACCCTTTCTCCCTTCCCCTCCTCTTCCTTCCTTTGCTTGGAAAGATCTTCTTGGGCCAATTCATTGAAGTATTCTAAAACATTATGTCATCTCAAGACCTTAAAAGTCCTCTTTCATTTAGTCCTCTGGATTTTCAGTATCAAATAAAACCCTAAGTATACCATATTTAATAACAATATAATTTATTGAACACTTTATGCTCTTTTTACATATCATCTTATTTAATTTTAACAGTAAATTTTTGGTAGGCATTATCCCATTTTAAAGAAAAAGGAACAGTCTTAGTAAATTGCCCAAAATTACAAAGCTGAGGTGAAGCAGAGCAGATTCTTGATCCATACCTGATTATAACATTTGCGCTACTCTGTTCTGCATCATTCTGCTTCCCAACAAAAATCTCTTTGTTTTAAATACACCCTTCCACTGTCTCTCTTCCCTCCAATAGCTTCTCCCATCTTTTCTTAGTTTTCATCTTCTCACTTCTGAATTTTTTCCTAGTCAGTCTCCTCATCAAACCAGCCAATTCACGATGACTAGACTAATTCTCCAGCTGTGTCTAGATCGTGCTCTTTCTGTCTGTAAAAGATAGCTGTTGTTCTCCATTGCCCCAGGTTTCATCCTTCACAAACGTAAACTTCATCTGATTCCCAAGGACACCCAGAAGGCAAATCAGTCCTACTTCTCACCATTCCGCAAATGCATACCTTTCCCTTAGCTGTCCCTTGTTGATTTCCACCTCACTTTATTTAAATTATTTCCCTTATCTGAAAGTAGATTGAGGACTTCGTAAGAGCAGAGTCATGTATCATCCTACCAATATATCCCCATGTTGACTGCCATGGTGCTAGCTCTGAAGTAGGAAGTAATTACTTATCTAGAAAATCTTTACTTGAGTCCAAATCTGGTGGTTTTTGCCACATAGTCCTGTGGACATTCATAGATGACTAGGTATAAATGATCCATGAATTCCTTCTCATTCTGTTGGAATGGGTCTCCTAAGTAGAAGGAAGATTCTAAATTCTCTATGTCTCATGAGGACAAATTGAGAAATTGAAGTATGGAAGATTAACTTGCAGCAAATGCAGAATTAATGTTGCATCACACCAACCTCTCTATGGGGCAATAGGAGTAGCATTTAGGGGCAAGGCATCTCCTGAGCCACAGGCTGAAAAATTTGTTTAACTCCAAGGAATAGAGAAGAGGAGAAGTTGTAGTATCACATGCTTGTATATATGTACGCCTAATAGAGGAAAGTATTATAAATAATGCCTATATTCAGGAACACAAAATACTGTTAGTATAATTTCTCTGACTTTCCACTGACTAAATAAAAATAGGAAGCTGCAATAAACAGTTTGTGCCTACTCTAAATATATAAATATTTGTCTATCAATTACATACAGCTATGTTTTCCAAGGGTTTTGTTTTGTTTTGTTTGTTTTAATGGATTCCTAGATGTACTCCATGGAGAAAATAAACTTAGGTAAAGTTTCCCTTCTAATATAGCAACAACAACAACAACAACAACAACAAACAAACAAAGCAAAGCAAAGCAAAACAAAAAAACCTAGAAAACACTTGCACTCCAGATATAATTTATTTTGTCTAATTTAAAATTTGCCAGAGTAGTTTATTTGAGATCTTCTATTTGCCTAACATGTAAAAGGATTCTATAGAACTAACATTTCATAGGAAACATTTAGACAATTCAGCCTCTTCTAACGAACTTTGAATTTACTGTGTCAACTTCCAGTCATATTTCTGAAGTAGGAAACGCCAGAAGGTTCTACTTCAGTGAATTGACTCAAGAAGATCTTTCCAAAGAAAGGAAAGAAGAAAAGGAGGATACAAAGGGAAAGAGGTAAAGAAAAGAATTATCAAAGGAATTGCTTCTCTTACCCTTGCTTTCCCTTCCATTCCTCCCTACAATTGCACATTCTTTCTCATGGAAGTCTCCAAAAATCCCAGTTTATACTAATATAAGTTTTAATATTTTCATTTTTTTGTGAACTGAGGTATTCTAGTGTCATTTTACAAATGAGAGAACTGAAGCTAGAAAAATTCTCAAAATTCTTTGCTCTTAGATACCTCCTAATTCAATGATCAAGATATTCACTCTCTGTCCATCAGTAAACAAACCTAATTGTTGGAATTAATTACTAGGAAAATAGTTTCTGAACACTTTACTATCGATCGGGTAATGATGTGCATTCATTACAGATGGGACAATGAATTTTCATTTTTACTTATTTCTATTTCTTTAAGATTAATTTATTTATGAGAGAGAGAGAGAGAAAGAGAGAGAGAGAGAGAGAACGAACACAAGTAGGGTGGAAGGGAAAATGGAAAGAGGAAGAGAGAGACTCCTCAAGCAGGCTCCCCACTGAGCACAGAGCTCTATCCCAGGATCCGGGGATCATGACTGACTCAAAATCAAGAGTCGGACACTCAACTGACTAAGCCAACTAGGCACCCTTGAATTTTCATTAAAAATGATAATGATATGTGAAATGACTTATTTATCTAATGACTGTCAATAACAAAGATAAGAAAAAATGAAACATTGTATAATCATACAGTATACATGATGCTTCTACACAGTGACAGATGTGCTTATAAAATTGCTAATATATATTTTTTGGCCATTAGATAATTGCATAGACATGGCATTATGATAGCCATATTATACTGTCTATTATATAAATATGGTGTCTATTTTTAAGAAGTTTGTTATCTAAGAAAAGCTAACTACATATATCAAACTTTCATATTCAGCTTTTCTTCCAAAATTTGTAAATTTAAGTTCAGGGAAGAGATAGTGCAATTATATACCTTTTTTCCTTTTTAAAATTCAGTAATTTACAAAGCTTTCTGAATTATCCCATCATTTCAAATATCTATGAAGACTTTCCAAACTGTATCCCTTTTCTTCATTTTTTTGCTTATTCTCTTTCCCCTGGTGTTTTCAATCAGCCTATGAAAAATTGTGTAAGCTAGCCAAGTGAAGTCTTACACATTTTCAAAACAGCAGATATTAAGGAATCATTCAGTTCCAAGTAGAGACATCAGAAAGCTATCTAGATAATTAATGTATTGTCACATATACTTTTTCATAAAAAAATCTGTAAGAAACCTCCATATAGGAAAGCAAAATCTTATGAAGTTGATAAAATATAGTGTAAATTATCCCCACTCTTGTCTTACATTTGTCTTATTACAAGCTCTCCTAGTGCTTATATAATATAATTCAAGGTAAAAATTACTATTCTGTTTTGGGAACACATTTTTTCCAATAAATTCCTTCCAGATAGAGGTAGTTTTTAAACAGTGGGGTTATTTTGTATTTTTATCTGACTCAGGTTGTATCGATATAGACATAGATTTTAGCAACCAAAGAAATAGCCAAGTGTGATTTTAAACAGAGCCAATCTTTTGTGCATTATTCTTTGTGTGCCCTTTGCCTGGTGAATATGCTGGAAAGCTTTATGTATAGTCTTAACTCTACAGATCTGTAAAAACAGAAATTGCTAATACTGATAGCATAGTCTAAGATAACTGGTCTGAAGAGTGCAGCATTTATTTTTTTATATTTCTGTTAAATGTCAAAGTTAAAGTGGTTGATTAATTTCATTACACTGAAACATCCTACAGATGAATGTGAGTCATTTCAGAAGCTTTAGTTATGAGATGTTTTATAGATTTCAGCAACAGAAACATACATAATCATGAACATTTGCAAGGAGGCACTACTATGAAATGTATCTCATTGTGCGACATGATCAAATACAACTTACTCCATCATTTCTCTTTTTTTTTTTTATAAAGATTTTATTTATTTGACAGAGAAAACACAGCTAGAGAGGGAACACAAGCAGGGGGAGTGAGAAAGGGAGAAGCAGGCTTCCTGCTGAGCAGGGAGCCTGATGTGGGGCTCGATCCCGGGTTTCCAGGATCATGACCTGAGCCGAAGGCAGTCGCCTAACCAACTGAGCCACCCAGGCGCCCCACCCCCATCATTTTTCAAATGTGCTTTTCAAACTTACCACTTAATCCAGATGGCTGCCATATTGGAAACCACTGAAAACGTTTTTGCATAATTTTTGTGACTTCCATGGTGGATTTTAGATATAAATTGTAGAAGATTTTGCTATAGATTGTATCTTCACTATTTACCAACTCTGATCTTGGACAAGAGAGCTGAGTTTCTTAATCAAGTTTAACTAGTAATTCCCATTTGGTTAGATGTTATAAAGTTTAACAGTGTTTGTCAAAGTGCCTTTTAAAGTATTAAGCACCATATATATAGAAATAGAGGATTTTGTTTATTGTATGAGTATGTACATGTATTTCTTTCTGTGTGTGTGTGTATATACACTGTATATACCTTCTATCTCTGTAGACACACAAGCACACACAGAAAATCCCTATATTCTGCATCAACATCATCTGGGAAGTTATAAGAAATTCAGAATTTATGCCTCATCCCAGACTTACTGAATCAGAATTGGCATTTTAAGGCAAACCAAGAGTCATGTTAAAGTCTGGAAAGCATTGTTCTGTGTAGTCTACTTACAGTCTGCTCTTTCTGTCTTTCCATGAACACACACAGATATATGTAGCAGCCAGAGGGCTAGGCAAAAGAAGATAGATTTATCCTTATGAGTTTATAAAAGAGCAGTCTAGGAAAGTACTTTATATTTTAACTAGAACTGATGGGTCAATGATAGTGGAAAAATAAAAGTATTAACTGGCTCATTCCTGGAATAGTGTTTAGTGCTGTCAAAAATGAGGCAGAATGGATCATTGCATTTAAAGTTTGAATTAGATAATCTGAGATATCCCATCCAATTCTGTAATTCTACTATACATACATACATATGTATATATTTATTGATATATATTCTAAACATGAATATATGATGCCTATCTCCAATCTTTATCTTTAGGTCTGTTTTGTATGAGCCTACAGGTGACAGATATTTTTTATTCCGAGATTTAAAACTGCTGCCTTCTAAAACAAACATAGTGTATTTATCATTTTTAAATCACAGTGTATTTATCTAATCTAGTGTTGGCTCTTAGATAGCAATGTATAATTTGCATTCTAATTGCTACCTCAGTTGCTGTTTCATTATTTGCAGAAACTATTAAGAAAAATGTGAACAATTGAGACTCACTATAGTCTCTAAGCAATCTACTAGATGTGTGCATAAGGCTGTTACTCAACCAAGGGCTGAAGAGCTTGACACACTAGACTGGTCTATACAGTCAGCTACTAACACTGAATTTTCTGGTTCATGCCAAAAGATCAAGGCAAATCTTCTCCAGAGCGTACTTATTCAAGTATGTGGTTTTTTCTTTTATTTTTGTTGACATACAGAAAGCTGTATATTTGTGATGGCTACAGCCTGATGAGTTTGAAGATAAATATACACCATGAAACTCACATCACCATAGTCTATACCATAAGTGTATCTATCACCTCTCTGAGTTTCTTCCTGTCCTCTGTTTATTACTATTCTGCCTGTGTGATAAGAACATTCAATAGCTGGCCTCTTAGAAAATGTTTAAGTGTAAAATATAGCGTTGTTAACAATAGGCGCCATGGTGTACAATAGGTATCTAGGACTTACTCATTTTGCATAACTGGAATTTTGTACCCTTTGACTATGTTGGAAGAGGCCATCCAGAGGATATTACTGCTGGTTAATCTGTGAGATGTATCAGGGAAACGGAAGGTTCCTTGCCCCCTCCCCTGTTCTTAGAGTATGCATTCTACTCACTGTTCCCATAGCCAGAGCTGTTTCAAGAATGTACTCTTGAGAACAATGTGTTGTTGAGACCATATGGACTATAGATGTGACTGACTCCATTTAAGACCTCTGTATAAACTTTTAAAATTCTGGTGGGTGAGTGCCAAGATCTACTATCTTGTGACTGCCCAAGGCAAGCCTCATATATAAGTTCCCTTGCTTATTAAAACAGTCACCTAACAATCTGGAGGGGCCTGCCTCTTTCTTCAGTCTTTCCTTTTCCTCTGTGTATGGGGAGCCAGATACAGATTTCACCCAGGGAACTCCTGAGGTTTGCAAATCAACAGGCTAATACTGCTAAGTTTCCCTTTCCCCCAGCCCCTGGCAAGTATGCGGTTAGCCATACGTAGTGCAAGAAGATAAATCTAAGACATTGTTTCATCTTTTTTGAAGTTTGTGAACTAAATAAATGAAAATGCTTTGTTGATGCATGTTATTATATAAGGCAAGCATATTATTTGGTTAATTTACTCTTTACAATATACATTTCAGCAGCAGTGATGTTATACTGTCATCATATGTGTTTAATACCTTGGTTTTTCATGTTAATAATGTGTTGTTTTTTCAAACTTAAAGGTATTTATATATTTTCCTTTCTTCCCAGCTGCAATGCTTCTGAGATCTTGGGTTTTTATGCACTAATAATAGAAAGAGTCCATGATACATGGAATCTCACTACCAATCACTAGGTAAAAAAATTCAAAACTCATTTCCAATTTGGCAATTGAAATACCTTCAGGTGACCAGGTTGAAATATAGATCAAATCAGAAATATCTCCAACCCTGGGATATGCAAGAAGATGATCCTTACATTTTCATTCTCAATAAAATATTGTTGTGGTATTGGCAGTCTTTTACTTAAAAATGGAAAGAAGCCAATAACATTTAACTATGATATGTGACATGTTAGCAATGAAAAAAAGGCTACAAAACATATTTATTCTATAAAAATGTTCACTTTGTCAAGATTTTTCTTCCAAGAAGACTTGTATATGTAAGTAGAATTTTAATTGAAGATTTACAAATTTATACTATGTGATATATTTAATTTCTATTTCAACTATTCTGACATTTCTTTTTAAGTCATTATTTTGTACCTGATCTATCGTGTCTTTAATTATTCATTTACCATTTCATATAAATTATGAAAAGTAACGTTATAGATCCCATCAGCTCTCAGCCACTGTTGCACAAGGATTTGGAAGAAAAAAAAAAGAAAAAAAATGATCACATCTCTGTAGTCATTTGAGGAGAACACTATTTAAATTTGTTCCTAACATAGGGCTGAAATTAATCTTGATTTCCCATCAAATGTACAGGGATTTTACAATGTAGTTCATAATAGTGTTTAACTCCTCTAGGGTATGGGTTAAGATAAACAAGTCACTGACAGTGTTTATCTATAAATATAGCAGATGGTGTGGGACTGAAGTTGGTTATTAACTCTGCCGACTTTAATTTCATGGTTATAAAACACTGTAAACCTCACTGTTTATAAAAGGCAAGGAAGAATCTCCAATGGGCTTCTGTAGCCAAGAAACCCTCTGTAACATTAATCTCTCTAACTCATATTCGGTATCCTCCTAGGGTGTAATATTTAAGATTGTGGAGTGATTGCTAGACACATTAAAATTTTCACTGGGATCATTAGCTAACATTTCTGTCATTGATCTATTATAACTTTGTTAATGAGTTCCATGTGAGTGAAATTTAGTGAATGAGACAATTCTTTCTAGGTGAACGTTTAACAATTACCTTAGGCAGATATATTTAAGAGGCAGCCTAATTTGTCAGAACACTAAGCTTTTTTTCTTATGTAAAGATGAATCATGGTACCTAATTAGACCAAATGTACTTAGGGATAGAATTTCATAAAGGAAAACTATAGCATCAGTCAAATAATTAGCCAATGTACATTATAGACATTTACATGTATGCCATGAATCTGCCTCAAAATGCCATAGAATTTTTAATTTAAAAGAATTTTTAAAACATTGCAAAACACCATAGAACTTTTTAAAGGCAAATTATCTTTCATATTCTGAAGTGATTTGAATACAACATTTTAAATATAACTTATTTCACCAAAATCTGTAAGATCAACTTGATTAAAGTTAACTCTTCCCAAAAAAAGAAAACACAGTATAAAAATGGTACTATTTGAAATAGCTCAGTTTTCCCATTCCAAATTCATAGTGAATAACAAAATATATTTTATGACCACAAAATTGAAAAAAAATTCACATGCTCTACCTCTATTACTTTTACGTTTAGAAAAGATTGATTTTTTTTTCAGTTCCTAAGAAATTCAGACTTCTGTAAATATATGATAACCGAGTATGTAAGTTGGGGAATAAAAAATCTCAACCTAAAACATCTTCACTGTATTAGACTTCAGACTCCTAGAAAACGGGTTCTCTAATAACAAAATCTTCCCTTTTCTACCTCTTATGTTGGGCTCCTTCTCTTGGGCCCATACTGAGAGCTTTGTTATTATCTGAAGTCTGTCTCCTGTGCCTTCTGCTGATTATTCCCATTTTAGACCTCAAATCTTGGCTTCCAAGCAACTGGCTTGTGTATAGCAGCAACCCTCAGTGGAGAGAGGACAGGATGGGACCATTGGTCATATGTCTTCCCATATCTTCCTACTCAGAGCCTCTTGTCACTAATTGTCATCAAATGTATGATTTCACTCTTTGATGCACTCATTTCTACAAACAACAGTCTACTCAGACTTCCAGGTCTCAAAGTACATGAAACAGAGTGGACAGCCAGTCTCTCAAGGAAAAACTACCTCATCTCCCCAACCCTTTTTTAAAGATTCAAATCCTACCTGAATCTTTCTCATCAAAGAAATTGGTTATTGGGCTATTGGTGTATTTAGCATTCATATCTATGTTGAACTTAATCAAAACTAAGAGTGAGTTCACTTCAAAGTTATCAGTGAATGTCACCGAAAATGAATCTATTAATTAATTTTAAGGATCCCATCTTTTTGTCTTGTGAGTTGTGAAGTGAGGTAGAAATGTATTTAGCAAAACATTGCCACAAAGGCTAGGGCCAGAGAGTGGCTTTTCCGTATGACACTTTTCCATAAGTGTGACAAAAACTAGTTGAGGACAATAGAGAGGGAAGGGATTTACAAGAGACAGAGTAGGGAAATAAGGAAAGTTGGATGTTGAAGTCAAAGTGGAGGGGTGAACAGGGTTATTGTTTTAGGGATTTGATTCCATAAATACAGGGGTGCCTAGGTGGCTCAGTTGGCTAAGCATCTGCCTTCGGCTCAGGTCATGATATCAGAGTGCTGGGATGGAACCCCACCTCGGGCTCCTTGCTCAGTGAGGAGTCTGCTTCTCCCTCTCATTCTCCCTCTGTGCTCTCCCTCTATCTCTTTCTCAAATAAATTAATAATTTTTTTAAAAAAAGGAATTCATAAATGCAAAGGGTCTTAGGGAAATGAGATATCCTTAAAAACACATTGAAACAATCACTCCCATAAAACAAATAAGAATCTTTTTAATATCACAATGGGTAGTTTCACGTTGCTGATTCCCTCTCCCCCGGTTTATATATAAAGTATAGTGAATTGTCATAAAGTATAATCTACTTCCCTAAGTTTGGGGGAAAAAAACCAAAAAAACAGAAAACAGTTTCTGTAAAGAAATTACCTGAGTAAAAGTTGGAAAAAAAAAAAAAAACTTAAAATGTAAAGAACATGCTCCCACTTTCATTGTCATCTATCAGATTTTATTAAGAGAGTGTCAGAAATAAATTGCTACCTTGTGATATAATATAAAGCAAATTACAACCCATGGAAAAATGTAATCTATGACTTTTAAATACTTAATCTCATTTTCGTTATTTTCTTTCAGACTATTCGACCCTGTCTAATGTCAAAAGCATGGCATTGCGTAAAAGAAAACCTGCAAAGGAGATAACTCTGAGTGGATTTCATTCCTCTTTCTATGGTCAGTTAAAAATCTATCCTCTGTTTTTATTATTTATTCTCTAAAAAATTCAGTAATCTGTTTTTTGTTTGTTTGTTTTCTGAACCTTTTGTTTCTAGGAGAAGTAATCTATGCCATCATGTGCATGACAGTCACCTGTGGAATCCTTCTTCTGGTCATGCTCAAGCTGAGGTAACTGGATACGACTCCGAAGGGAAGGGCTGGAACAGAATCAGCCTGGTTAAAGCACATTTCACAATGTCAGACCTTACAAAGGGCCTGAGAATGAAAGCTTCTCCGTTAAGACATACTAAATCATTTTTTAATGTGGGATAGGTCCATGGAAACATTACTCTAAGTCTTCAGATGCAAGAGAAATGTGATCGGGGAGATTTTTTTTTTTTTTTATGTTGCATTTTAGCAGCACATGTGCATTGTTCCCCCCCAACTAAACTGTTATCAATCTTCCCCCTGGTTTTCCTACACAATCCAAGTTGAACTCAGCAGCATTCCTCATTGAAATCATTTGCAGGATCGATCTGCTTACCTAATGGCATTGTTGTAGATTTCATACAGTTTATATTTATCTGAAGATTTCCTCTTCAGTTTCTTATATGCTAATAAACTTTATTCATGTTTTAATATACATTTATCAAGAGAGACTTTTAATGAGGCCTAACAGGGTACCCTTAGAGACACTTATTACTATTTCCTGACATTAATTCACTCTTTCCAAATCTTTTTCCTTAGCTGCCCTCATTGCTAGAATGCAGTGATGCTCCAGAAAACATGTGAAGTTGACATTAGAGATAAATCAATCTCCAGATTTCTAGATGTCCAGGGTCTATAATTTTTCCACTTATTTAATATTGACAAATAGATATAAAATGGTATACATTTGCTCACCTTTCATTTAAAAACCCTCCTATTTATAAATCAGTGATATTCATTTTCTTATTCATTATATGAGTATATATTTGTGTCTAATATGAGTACTGTGCAATGAGGAAATAGAGATATATACATATATATCATGTATATGCACACACATAAAATATATTTATCAATAAGATTGGGTCTAGAGAAGAGCATTGGTAATAGATGTTTCTCTTATGGCAATCACAGAGAAAAACTCAGTACACTACCCAATGCGTATACACTGATGGCTCCCCCAGAACTCTCACTTGAATACCTTGACAACCAGGCAGATAAAATGAAAAGACTTAAGTGGGGAGGTATATGGCAATTCCAAGAGGTCAAACACTTGATGAGTTTACACTCTGCCTAAAGATATTCAAATGCAGTGTCTACTTATCTACTTGTTGCTTGTTGGATCCCACCCCACAGAGCATTTAATTTGGTGTTCACCAACACAAGTACCCAAACAAACTGCTTTTCTCCAAGGCCTTAAAAGCTGTATGTGTATGAGAAGATGTTCCTTGGGTCCCAAGATACAGTTTAAAGGCTAAATAATTAGCATCAATTTCTAAAGGGGAAAATAGCATTGGAATTTATTAAACTTGACTTTGTTTGCTTTAAAATATTTGAAAGCACTGTTAAGTTACTGGACCTGACTACATATTCCATTATAGACATAGCATTTCAGGTTTTCCAGTTTAGCAAAAATCTTATTTTAATGGTGCTGAATCTTTATTTCTTAAACACACATAATGAATAAAGTTCTTATCTACCACATAGGCCAGTCAGTTTTTATAGATTACTGTTGTACCACAGATAAATAGGCTGTGTGTAAGTTCACCATCTTTCTCAGCTGCGTAGAAAGGCGATCCCTTTATTGGATGACAGTGTGGGTGTTTTAGACAAAAATCTTGAATTTACTCTAATGTGTATTTTAAGACAAATCATCCATACTATTAAGTACACCATATATAGTTACAAATTATTTTCCATACAATTTTAAATGAATCTTTGCTCATAATCTGAAAGACCCAGAAAGTAAGTGATCTAGGGTTAAGTAAATGACAAAATTACAAGCCATTATGGAAGGAACAAAACAAACAAAAGCATCAACAACAGCAAAACCCATGTTACCCTAGATACCAGCATCTCCTTAAGGAAAGAAGGCTGGTTGCCACTTTAGGCATTGTGAAAATACCTTTCTGCAACACAGGTTAACATTTTACATTGTTGCATGTTATGCAAAATTAAAACAACTCTAACTTTTAAGAGAAATTTGTGGAGAAACTAATAATTTAAAACTTAAATATTGAGTCACCAGGGCACCTGGGTGCCTTAGTCAGTTAAGCATCTGACCCCCCCCTTTTTTTCTCCATTTTTTAGAGGTTTTATTATTTGACAGAGAAAGATGTAGTAAGAGAGGGAGCACAAGCAGGGGAAGAGGGAGAGGGAGAAGCAGGCTTCCCATGGAGCAGGGAGCCCGATGTAGGGCTCCATCCCAGGTGAACTTACACGCATGATTTGGGATCATGACCGGAGCCAAAGGCTGACTGCTCAAGGCTGAGCCACCCAGGCACTCCCAGCATCTGACTCTTGATTTCGACTTAGGTCCTGAGCTCAGGGTCATGCGATCAAGCCCCACTTGGGTTCCATGCTCAGTGGAGAGTCTGCTTCTCTCCTTCATCCTCTTCTTTAACCCCTCCCCTTCTCTCTTTCTAAAAAAATAAAATAGATAATAAATAATAAATAAATCTTAAATATTAGTAAGTCTTAAACAATTTAAAACTTAAATGTAATTTAAAATACTTTAAAAAATGATTCCTTGCAAATTGCAGTTAAATGCATACTTCCTAGAAAGCCCCTGGAATTCAACTATTGAGACTTTACATTCAGGAACTTGATTCTATTTTTCTCTCAAGGCATAAAATCCATCCAAAAATATAAACACATAGAAGCTCATTTGTAAAATCATTAAAATGGTATGTTGTTAACTTTTACTTTTACTTTTATATAGAACTTCCAGGATATCAAGTCAAACAAGAGATCATTCACCAATCCAAATACCTGGAGGACTCATGATTCATTAAGAGTTACAGATCATTAACAATCACTTTCTTTACAGGAAGTCTTTGTAGTCAGTCAACAAACTATCCCAGCTGCCATCACTAAGGAAAATGTGAAGATGGACCTAATGGTATTGGATCATTAAGGATAATAATGTAAGAAATAGTAATAATGGCATGATGTTAGATTTGTTTTTTTCTTAAGAGAGTATTCAAGTAAAAGTGTATAGTGGTAACTTTTATGACACTGGTAGAAAATTAAAGTCTCCCTTGAAGGCAAAATATGTTAACCCAAGTTACAGTCTGCATGATTTATTTCATGATAAATTTGGATCTATATAATAGTAATTAGTTGCATCAAAATATGATATATTATGGTTAGCAGGGTTTATTTTTCCTGATCAATCTTATAAATTCCCATTGACTTGCCAAAAGGAAAATGCTAATAGAAATATCCAGGACAATTTGTTATTTGTGTATTCTTATCCATTTTCAAATCTTTACTTATATCATTAGCATTGGCTTTAAGTTCCTAAATATATTCAGCTAGATGATTTGTCTTGAATATCAGAAAATAGATCTTTGGTTTTTGTAACTTACATACTGTTGAATTTCACTTTTTTTAACTTGATATCTTTACTTCATACCTATAAAAATGTAGAGCAACACATTGTCTGAAAAACTCAATGTGCATTTTAATAATGACGTACGTTTGAATTTAATTTTTTCTATGCTAATTACTATGAATTTCTGCAATAATAAACTAACACTCTGATTATTATATTCTGTATTGTTTCCATATGTTACTTTTGGCCTGATTTGACACCAGAGTACAACTGTGATTAGAAAATTGTGAAAAAGATGTTTGTTTAGTTTTTGATCCATATATGCTTTTCACCTGTCTGCAATCATATAAGAATATATATGAGGTTTTATTATCTATAGTGGCACAGGAACACAAATATTCAATAAACTGAGCATAGTAATAAATAATGATATATTTACATTTAGAGGTCAAATATTTTCTGTCTGTTTGGGCTAATATTTATTGCTGTTTACAATGTTTCAGATTAAATCATCTATATTAAATTAAATTTGAAGTTATTTGGCTATGTTTACTCAAAGTAACTAAAAAAGCCATCTTTTAAAACAGGGAGGAATGATCTGGGGAGTCAGAAAACTCCCTCAAGTTCTGTATACTCCAGTGTCTGTTAGCTCCCTAAGTTATATGAAAGAATGCAAGCATTTCTATCTCCAAATCCCTGCTGTTTAATATGAGCTTGCTAATTTCCAGGAAAAACAGGCTATCTCTGGAAAACTGAGGAAAGAAGTCATGCTGTCTTTATTTTTTATTTTTTTATTATTATTTTTTTCATGTTGTTTTCAGAAATATGTTTGTTTTGAGCAGGGATGGAAAGGACAGAGTGTGAAACAGATGATGCCCTTTAAAAACAGAATCTTATCTCTTAGGCCAGCAAGAATGAATAGGCCTTTCTGGGCAGGATTTCAGAAGTAGGAATCCACACGCAGCATTTAGAGAACTTTAAAGACTCTAGCTGTCCCTGGACAGGGAGTCTAAATTGAGAAAATATGGCGTAAAACTGACAGACATCAGGACTGAGACACAAAAGGTCCTTAACCATGTGGCTAAGAAGTTGAAATCCTGTAAATGCAGCTCTCAGGCCCCTTTGGAACATGGTCCCCATCACTCACTCTTCCTCATCCTGCCCTCTAGAAAGCCTTTCCTCACATCCTTTCCCTCCTCTAGGGTTAGGAACTCCTGCTCAGTGCTTCCCCCAGCTTCTACTTCTAAATCATACCTTGCTATGATTTATTTTTTATTATTGTTTTTTGTAGTAAATTTTAAACATTCTAATTGAATCTGTTGGTTCATCTCTGATTTCCCTTTGTCAATAAAAAAGTTGTTTAATGAATGAATTTCCTCATTTGGATAGCGATGAAGAGCCATTATACAATTTTAAACAGGAAAGTGACTTCCAGTTTATGAATGAGAAGAGGTAGGCAGAGACGTAAATGGTGGCCTGACGATAGCCAACACTAATGTCAAGGAGTCTGCTAAAAATGCACTGCAATGTGGAGCCAAAATATTGAGGGCCTGCATTAATTCATGTGTTCAACACGTATTTACTGAATATATACTATGTACCAGCCACTCTGCTAGGCATTGGAGATAGAGTTCTGAACAGAGTCCTCTTGGAAATTTGGAACACATACAAGTAAAGACAGTAATTTTTGAAAGCGACAGATGGTACTAAGAAATGATAGGCTGGAGTACCAGAGTGATGTAAAGTAGCAGTGACAGGTGAGAATAGCACAGACATAAATATTTCATAAATAGAATGGCTAGGGATTTAATATCAGAGTATTTGCAGAGAATAACATGGTAAAAGATCATGGCAGGAACAGAGATTAAGAGCAGGCTTCTGATTCGTGCGTTAGGTAAACCACGGTGCTACCTAGAAAACTGGCTCATACAGGGGGAGGATGAACTTGGAATAGGAAAAGACTGTCTGCCATTTATCTTAGATCTGTTATCAGCTTTCTCTACTTTGTATACACTCCAGGAGGCTGACCAGTGTGAAATACAGGTTCTCCAGGTACCTGGGGTACTAGTCATTAAGTGTCTGCCTTTGGCTCAGGTCATGATCCTGGAGTCCTGGGATAGAGACCCACATCAGGCTCTCTGCTCAGCAGGAAATCTTCTTCTCCCTCTCTCACTCTCCCTGCTTGTGTTCCCTCTCTGGCTGTGTTTCTCTCTGTCAAATAAATAAAATCTTTAAGAAAAGACAAAAGAAAAAGCAATACAGGTTTTCTTGTCCTCTGGCTTCCAGTTGGGTTCTGCTGATAGTGAAAAGATGGAGGGACATATTCCTCTGGAATCCATGAGGGCCCACCTTGGGCTGGCTGTTTCCCTGGACAGAATATCACTGTTTCTTTCAGTGTGGCTTTTTCTACATGAATCCCTCCTTCTGAATTCCAGCAGCATTTCTCTTTCCCTTTATGACTAGCAGTATTAATGACCCAGCTGTTACTAGTCTTGAGTTCCCAAGTTACTGGATTACTCCTGGTAGGTTTTCCAACAACTACCTGCACCTGTGTAAATACTCCCTAAATCTTACAGTTAACGAGTTTTAGAAAACTTGGACTTTATACTAATTTGAGTATACTATTTGTTCCTTTTTGGGTTCCAGACTAATGATCCTAGAAATTATTTCAGGTTTGGACCACTGGCTGCCAACACCAGTGGGATATGCATGTGGAATTATCTGGTAACTAAACAGAAAAATATAGTTGTGGCACTGCTGAGAGGGATCTAAACTAGATCCATTGAATTTGGAATTTTCCAAGATTTTCCTTATTTCTCCCTTCCCAGAAGAAAAAGCAAGTTTACCACCAGAGGTTGACGGTGATTTCTGGGGAGAAAAACATTGGGAGAAAGGTTGCTAGACCACAGACTTCTCAGAAGAATTTGAACATTGATGAAATTCCCCCCAGAGGGATGCCTGGATGGCTCAGTCAGTTAAGCATTTGCCTTTGGCTCAGGTTATAATCCTAGAGCCCTAGGATTGACTCTGGTATCTGGCTGCCTGCTCAGCAGGGAGTATGGTTCTCCCTCTGCCTCTCCCCCAACCCAGCTTGTGCTCTCTCATGCTCTCTCTCTCTCTCAAATAAATAAATAAAATCTTTATTAAAAAAAAAGAAGGAAAGAAATTCCCTCCAGTTACAAGGTTTTGTTTCTCTAGCTTCTTCTGCATATTTACCTACAGCTACTTTTTCTCCCTAGAATTGTTTGCATAAAACCCCACAAGTGATCCTTGGCAGGAGTCAGCAAAGTGGTACCAGCTGAGATTCAACAGGGTGAATCCGAATCCGAAAGGCTTCTTGGGAAGGAATTTAAGGCACAAGGAAGACAGGGCCTTTGCTGTTACTGGAAAGGTGAGGCTCCTAGCCAGTCCTACCTCCGAATTCCCCCGTGAGCCTTCTGAGAACATATTTTTAGAACTTATTGAAGCCTGTATCCCTTTTGTTGCCGGGTACAGTGAAACGAAGAGGAGCAACTTAAAAAGTAAGTGAAAGTTTTTTTCTCACTTTTTTTAGAACCATTAAAATTTAGAACCATTTGAGTTCTCCATCCTAAGGATAAAATCTAAGGAACCGGTGGCCCAGATGATGGCGTCCTTGCCTTATGGGCATGTCAGGTTAGCCTGTGTATTTAGTTCATTCTGACTGGTATCTTCACAGACCCTTGTCTACTCTTTCACATATTGCTCCTCAAAACTTTAAGAATGAGTATCCAGCTATAATCACTTAGTGAAGTCAGGTTTCTCAAGTTGTTCCCTCCGTACTGCTTTCAGATTTGAGGGTCAGTTCTGTAAGGTTTTCAGCGGGGTGAGGAGGAACCACAGAGAGAGCGAGTAAAGGAGAGAACCAGGGGCAGGAAGTGGTTTAGGCAGGCTTTAAGGGAGGCGCTCTGGGGCGAGGTTCCCTGGTCCCTGCGGAGAAGAAGGCCAGGGAAGTTGCGTGTGGGGCTGGCTGCGCTTATTTTTATCAGTCGGGGTGGGGTGGGGTTTCTGGGAGGTTTTACGCAGGAGTTTCTAGGCAAGGGGAGTGAGGTGGTGGGGGTGATGTGATCTCCAGGGAATGTTCCATGTGTGTGTAGGGGGGTGAGTTTTGGCTTATTCACCGTGACACAGCATTCCGAAAGCGGGAAGTGCCAAGATGAAGGATCCCCAGGAGTGGTGCGGACAGGGGCAGCAGTCCTCTTGAGGGCTATTCCTATGTCCACAGCCCCAACAGGTTCAGATCACACCAGTTGCATCCAGAAACTTTCTCTGGTAGAATGGGTGTGTCCAAAGCTTTTCTGTACAGTCAAGTCAGTTTCAATAAATGTATCCTCTTTAATCAGGGATTTAAAACACAAGTATCTATTATCTTGGTTGTATAAAGGAGGAAAATAGGCCTTTAAAACACTATTTAAAGTTTTAATTAGGGAGGATTGTCAGATATAATGTTAGGTAAAGTCATAAAACTTCAAGCTGGAATTTCTCCATCTAGTGCATATGTTAATCTGCCTAGTAATATGTCTATGAAATATGTAATTACTCATTTTGAATGGAATGGACTATTGGATATCTGCATATAAGTTGAATTTGTACACAGACAACGGGGACAATTAAGGTAAAATGTTTTCTGAGTCTTTTATGCTTATGTAAAAACACAACTACAGATATAAGACAACTATCTTTCAAGTAAAAATCTTCATTTGCAAGCCCAAAGTTTGCTTTGGTTGTAGTTTTATGAATTAAGGAGTTAATTTTTGGTTTAATATTGAATGTGTGTGTTTATGAAGTTATTTTCTGTTTTCTTAAAAATATTTGATTTCCTTTATACAGTGGTTTAAAGTTTTTAACATAAATATTTTATTTCCTCTGGATAGAAGTTCTTTAAAAAGGCTTAAGGAGAATGTATTTCCATGATTATTAAAAAACTAATTGACATAAAATGATAGTGCAAAAAGAAAGGATATATATGTATTTAAGATGGCTAAATACATTGAGACTTTACCGAAATTTTCTATCATGTAAAATTGGTTTCACAGAAATATTTTTATAAGGTAACTATATTTTTACTGAATGCTCGCATTTATTATGGCCCTTTAATATTTTGAAACAAGTGTAACCCTGTTCTTCTGCCTGAAAATCCTAATTTAATGAGTCCCTGAAGGTAATGAACTTCTTAAGAATAGCAGATGATATCATTAGGGCAATGTAAACATAAGAAAACAAGTAGCTGTATAAAAGTGGAATAAGTCCTCTAGAAGTATTCACAAACATCAAATATCTATGACAGACAAGGAACTTAATTTTGGTTTTGGCAGATATAAAAGTCCTCGAGATCTGGAACAGATGTTACTGACTTGGTAGAGACAGAAGCCCAATTACGGTGGAGTGAAGAGAGATACCTGAGAAAATGTAAACCACGCATATAGGCGAGTGTTAGAGTTTTGCTTCTAAGGACAGCATTGAACACAGGATGTGCATGGAATTTCTGTGAATGTGAGATCATCAACTGATAACTGAAAGGAGTAGATAGAAGGAAGAGATTGTGAAATGGTTATTTTGCAGAATGCATAAGTATACTTATCAGGGAAGTATTGTAACAACAGTATTTCTAAGTTTCTCTTGGTTCAAATCCTTCTTGGCTCCTTGTTTTGTGATTTAGGTCAAAATACTTAAATTATGAACTTTGGTTCCCTGAGGTTTAAAATAAGGGTAATAGCAATCACCTTAAGTTTTTGAGAGAAATACATTTATAATATGTTTATAAGTCCATTGTAACTCCTTTGGCATATGATAAGAAGTGTATGTGGGCTTTCTACTATTTAATTACTTGAATCACCTGGCATGATATTTGTGCTCATAAAATATATATGTCAGAGTTGGGTGTTTGGGGTTTTTTTTTCTGTTCATTTGTTTTTGTTTTGTTTTGTTTTTGCCATCAACTAGCCAGATGTAAAGAACTGAATTTTGCCACAGTTGAATTTTTGCAGGTAAGTTCAATGGAGGGAAGAAGAGGGAGAGTGATTGTATTAAAAACTAGTGAGTTATTTTGGCAATTACTAGAAAGATAGGAAATGGGTTATAGATAAGGTCAAAGCTTTGTGATCTCAGGTGAGATAAGGGATTGTTGGGTGGGAATTCTGGTATAAGAGAGAGACAAAAATGGGACCTGAATCAATTCCACAAGTTGTAGTTAATAGGATTGTGAGGGTGGTAGATGATTTGAAGGGGACATTGAGGAAAAGTTACTATAAATGAGGCTGATGAGGAATAAAGGTCCAGTGTTGGGTAGTTAACACATGACTGAAAAGATGTTAATATCACCAAGGAATAGCAATGGGGGGGGGATGACAAAAATCATGGGCCAGGCACTGGAATCTTCATGAGTGAGAGGGAATTAAGAGAACAGTAAATGACCTCCCCTCCACTCCCCCCCCTCAAAAAATCAGTATGGTACCTAAAAGAATCAGGTAATGGGTGAATAAATTTGATGATATTCTTTTCAAAGATTTGGGGTATTTTGAAGCAGCGGCAAGGAGAAACATTTTTTAAAAAGAAAGGGATCTGAAGAAGAATGTAAAAACCCAACCTCTGGGTCCAGAAACAAGTGAGTTATGGCAGGAAACGGGCTAAAATTGGAAGGATAGAGTTCACAAGCAATAGACACATTGCTCAGTCCTCATCATGGAAGGTTTGTTAAAGAGAGCTTTCTGGACCCCATCTCTGAGTTTCTATTTAATTGAGGAGAGCTGAGAATTCACATTCCAAACAGGTTCCCAGTGATGCTACTGTTGCTGGTCTGAAGGTCATGCTTTAAAGGGCAACTGATCTAGTGGCTCTCAACCCTCTGTACTCCTCACCTGGGGAAATTTCAAACTTAATAAATGCCCATGACCCTTCCTTCTGGATTTAATTGATATACTAATGCTCTGGACTATGTCATGACTGTTCTGTGAGGATTATAACATCCACCACATGAGTTAGAATTGAATGAGAGCAACGAGAAAGTAACATGAAGAGGTTAAGGATACAAGATGAGTTTGCTGTTGACTGATCATGAATTCCTGAAGCCCAGTGCAAGGACATGGAAGGGCAGGAAGTAATGGAACAATGAGATTCTACTAGAAAATGAGCAGAATGAAGGAATAAGTAAGCACAAAATGGATGGTTTGGGCATCCAGGGGACTAATAGAGCATGTGAGATGGTCCTGGGTTTGTCCTGAAAACCACTGAGCATCAAGAGCATGTAGTGATCATGCAGGCTTGAAATGTTGTGGCCATCAGCAAGACTCAGGGTGACTACCCTTGCCCTACCTTGAGAGGTTGTTAGATATAAAATGGTCTTTCTCAGGATTGAGAAAAGTTATCAAAGAATAGGAGGAACTGGCAGTGTCCCTGCTCCTGAAAACTGTGACACGTGTGTGTGTGTGTGTGTGTGTGTGTCTGTCTGTCTGTCTGAGCAATGACTTGTGTATTATTCCTTGCACTAAGAATGAATCTAGAAAGTAAAGATAAACCATAATCTGATTCCATTGTTCACTTGAAAACGAGCAGTTGAAAGACAAGGTATTTATATGCTTGCTTCACTAAGCATTTCTATAGGGGAAAACTTGTTCTTCTGGTGATAAGCACTTCTGTACACAAGAAATATTAAAGTTTTAGTTAAAACAGAAACTTCTGTCTTATTTTCACAATCTCCTATTGATGCTGAACATAGTAGCCCCTTTTTTTCTCATATACATGCTTGACTCTATCTGTCCATGTTACTTCCTACCTCTCCATCTCTGTTACTTAAAAGGTCTAAATGTCTTCTCATAGCTTTTAGGCTATAAATTTCTTAACCCAGCCCTAAAGCAGTAATTCCTACAATTTTGCAATGAAAACAATAGTCTCCAGAGCAAGACTTCCTGGTGTGGAAACTCCTTCTTCCATATCAATTAAGTCAGTGATTTTAGGAAAGTTACTTAAATCCTCCATGACTCTGTCACTTATTAATTATTTAAGGAATTGTATTAGAGTTGTCAAGATTGAATTATTTGATACACATAAAGTACATAAAAGAGGGTTGGGATGTAGCAGGAGCTCAATAACTGTTAGTTATTACTATTACTGGCAATCCCTATGTGATGACCCCTGCCTACCTCCTTCAGCCTAACCACTTATAGGGCTTCCAACTCACTTAGACTGTATTCCAGCCACAGTGGTTTTGTTTTCATCCCTTAAAATCCAGAAGCTTTATTAACAGTAGACATTCATAGTAGTTTCCTCTTCCTCAAGGCCCTGTTCACCAAGGTAACTCCCATGCAGTATGTCGATTTTAGATGACCCCTTCTTTGGAGCAGTTATCACTGGCCTCTCAGACTAGCTTGGCAACCCCTCTGATGACACTATGTACCTCTCATGTGAAGAAATCACTATATATGTGGTCGCATATTTGTGTGCTGACCTGGTCAGTTCTCTCCCCTTCTGTGGCTTCCAGCTGCTTGCGTCTAGAGGCCAGTTCGTTGGCTCATCCATGTATCAGCAATGTCTTGTGCAGTTCCTGCTACTTAGGTAAATGCACGGTTTTTGAGTGAATAAGAAAAGGCGACCTTTAGAAATGGACAATTCCTAAATTCAGCAAAGTTTTTTAAGTATACAATAAAGGCTTTTTCTAAGAAATCTTGCTATCCAAAAAAAAAAAAAAAAAAGCAAAAATAAACAAGGAAACTATATCTACTCCAAAAGCTTCTGAAAGCAACATGAAAACAAAGTAATAGATAAAATCAGAGAAAACATTTGCAAGTCATGTCTGATAAGGGTTAATACTCAAGATGTATAAGGAACTCAACAGCAAAAAAAAAAAATGGTCAAAGTGAATAGACCTTTTTTCATCTTTATAAAAATGGCCAACAGACACATGAAAAGATCTCAGCATTACTAATCAAGGGACGGCAAATGAAAATTACAATGGGCTATCCCCTCACACCTGTTAGAATGATCATTAGCAAAAATAACAAGAGAAGTCTTGGCAAGAAAGTAGAGAAAAGGGAACATTTGAGAACTGGGAGCATAGATTGGTGTCGCCACTATTGAAAACCGAATGGAGGAGCACCTGGGTGGCTCAGTCCTTAAGTGCCTGCCTTTGGCTCAGGGCATGATCTGAGTCCCGGGACCGAACCCTGCATCAGGCTCCCTGCTCAGCAGGAAGCCTGTTTCTCCCTCTCTCACTCCCTGTGCTTATGTTCCCCCTCTAGCTGTGTTTCTCTCTGTCAAGTGAATAAATAAAATATTAGAAAAAAAAACAACAGTATGGAGTTTCCTTAAAAAATTAGCAACAACCTACCTTGTGATGGAGAAATCCCACTTCTGGGTATATATCCAAAGGAAATAAAATCAGGATCTCCAAGATCTATCTTCACTCACATGTTCATTGCAGCACAATAGCCCAGTTATGGAAACAGTCTAAGTGTCCATCTATGGATGATTGGATATAGAAGATATACATCCATACACACACAATGGAGTGTTCAGTCATGAGAAGGAAGGAAATCCTACCTTTTGCAACAACATGGGTGGAACTGAGGGCATGATGCTAAGTGACATAAGGAAATACAAACTCTACATAATATTATTTACATGTGGAATCTAAAACAATTGAACTCCTAGAAAGAGTACAGTGGTGGTTGCCAGAGACTGGTCTCTAGGGGGAAATGTAGAGAGGTTGGTCGAAGAATAAAAACTTCCTTTTCTGGGCTCCTGGGTCCTTCAGTCAGTTAAGCGTCTGTCTTCAGCTCCAATCATGATCTAGTCTTGCATTAGGCATCCTGCTCTGTGAGGAGCCTGCTCTCCCTCTGCCTCTGCCTGCTCCTCTCTCTTTCTTTCTCTTTCTTTCTCTCTCTCTCCCTCTGTCATGAATAATGAAAATTAAAAAAAATACTTTCTTTTATAAGATGAATGAGTTCTGAAGATACAGTGTATGGCATAGTGACTATATTTATCAACAGTCTTTTTAATTGAAATATTATTGACCTATAATTTCATATGTGCAGCATAGTGATTCAACGATTATACATTATAAAGTGTTTACTAGAGAGCAACTCGTGGGTGGCTCAGTCAGTTAAGCTTAGGTCATTATCTCGGGGTCCTGAGATTGAGCTCTTACTTCTCCCTCTTCCTTTGCCCCTTCCCCCACCTGTGCTTAGGCTCTGGCTCTCTCCCTTGCGTGTGTGCACACATGGTCTCTCTCTAATATATCAAATACTTTTAAAAAGTTCACCACAGAAAGCAAAGTTACATTCTGCCACCATACAAAGTTATTACAATATTATTGACTATATTCCATGTCTTAATTTTCATTTCTGTGACTTATTTTACAGTTGAAAGTTTGTGCCTCTTTTTCCCTTCATCTATATTCTTACCCCTACCCACTAAGGGACCGCTAATTTTTTCTCTATATTCATATATTTGTTTCTTGTCCAATAGTTCTTTTTATATTACACATAAAAATGAAGTCATATGGTATTTATCTTGTTCTGTCTTATTTCACTTAAATCCTCAAGGTCCACCCATATTCTTAGAAATGGCAAGATTTCATTTTTTATGATTAATCCATACTTGTGGTATGTGTACCACATCTTCTTTATTCATCTAGATGTGTATATGGTTTCCATATCTGGGCTACTATAAATTTATGTAGGAATAAACCTCGGGACACATATATTTAATTAATGCCTTCATTTTCTTTGGGTAAATATCCAGAAGTGGGATTACTTGGTCACACAGTAGCTCTATCTTGAATTTCTTGAGGAACCTCCCTATTGTTTGACACTGTGGCTGCACCAATTTACACTCATCGTGCATGAGTGTTTTCTTTGCTCCACATCCTCGCCAACATTTGTTATTTCTTGTCTTTTTGATGCTAGTCATTCTGATTGGTATGAGATGATCTCATTGTAGTTCTGATTTTTGTTTCCCTGAGCATTAGTGATGTTCAGCATCGTTTCATGTGTCTGTTGGCCATCTGTGTGTTCTCTCTGGAAAAATGTCTCTTCAGTTCCTTTATCCATTTTTTTTTTGTTTTTGGGGAGCAAGGTTGTGTAAGTTCTTCCCATGTTATAGATATTAACCTCTTAGTGGATATATCATTTGCAGTTATGTTCTCCCATTCAATAGGTTACCTTAACGTTTTGTGGATGGTTTTCTTTGCTGTCTAAAAGTTTTGTAGTTTGATGTACTGCTGGTTGTTTATTTTTGCTTTTGTTAACCTTGCCTAGGAAGATTTACCCAGAAAAGTACAGCTAAGGCTGATGCCCAAGACATTACTGCCAATGTTTTCTTCTGGGACTTTTATGATTTCAGCTCTTAAATTTAGGTCTTTAATCCATTTTGAGTTTGTTTTTGGATGATGTAAGAAAGTGGTCCATTCTCATTCTTTGTCATGTAATTGTCCAGTTTTCACAACACCATTTAATGAAAAGACTCCTTTTTCTCCATTGTATATTCTAGCCACCTACCTTGATGTCTTTATTGTCATTAATTTCTGGGCTCTCTATTCTATTCCACTGAACTATGTGACTATTTTTATGTCTATTTTATGCTGTTCTGATTACCATAGATTGGTAGTATAGCCTGAAATCAAGAGTTGCGATATCTCCAGGGTTGTTATTAACATTGCTTTGACTCTTCCAGATCTTTCATGGTCCCGTACAAATTTTCAATTTAATCATTTCAGCTATATAAAAAATACTACTGGTATTTTGATAGGGACTGTGCTGACTCTCTAAAATTTGTGGGTATTATGGACAATTTAACAATTTTCTTCCAACCCATGAGTATAATATATCTTTCCATTTATTGATGTCATCTTCAATTCTTTCATCAGTGTCTTAGAGTTTTCAGATGACAGATCTTTCACCTTTTTGGTTAAACTTATTCCTTGATATTTTACTCTTTTTCATGTGATTGTAAATGGGATTGTTTTCTTAATTTCTCTTTCCAATAGTATATTAGTGTTTAGAAATACAACAGGCTTTTATATATTGGCTGCTGTATCCTGTAATTCTACTGAACTCACTTATTAGTTTTAATAGCTTATGATAGTCTTTAGCATTTTCTATATGTATTGTCATCTGCAAATAGTGACAGTCTTACTTCTCTACCAATTTTGTGCTCAATTGCTGAGGCAATACTTCTAGTACTGTGTTGAATAAGATTGGTAATAGTGTTGGTGATCACAGCTTTGTAATAAAGCCCGAAGTCAAGTAACATGATGCTCCCAGCTTTGATTTTCTTCTTCAACAATTTCTTAGCAATTCGGGGTCTTTTTTGGTTCCATATAAATTTTAGGATTGTTTGTTCCAATGCTTGAAGAATGTTGGTGGAATTTTGATTGGAATGGCATAAAATATAGATTGCTCTGGGAAGTATAGACATTTTAACAATGTTTATTCTTCCAATCCATGAGCATGAAATGCTCTTCCATCTTTTTGTATCTTCTTCAATTTCTTTCATGAGTGTTCTGTAGTTGTTGGAGTACAGATCCTTAACTTCTTTGGTTTGGTTTATTCCTAAGTATCTTATGGTTTTTGGAGCTTATAGTAGATGGAATCGATTTTCTGATTTCCCTTTATGTTTTTATTGTTAGTGTATAAGAATGCAACTGATTTCTTTGCATTGATTTTGTATCCTGCCACATTACCGAATTGTTCTATGAGTTCTAGTAGTTTGGGGGTAGAGTCTTTTGGGTTTTCCACATAGAGTACTATGTCATCTGCAAAGAGAGAGAGTTTGACTTCTTCTTTGCCAAGACAGCATGGTACTGGCACAAAAACAGACAAATAGACCAATGGAACAGAGTAGAGAGTCCAGATATGAACCCACAAATCTATGGTCAAATCATCTTCAACAAAGCAGGAAAAAATATTCAGTGGAAAAAAGACAGTCTCTTCAATAAATATTGCTGGGAAAATTGGACAGCTATGTATAGAAGAATGAAACTAAGCCATTTTCTTACACCACACACAAAGGCAAACTTGAAATGGATGAAAGACCTCAATGTGAGGCAGGAATCCATCAAAGTCCTGGAAGAGAACATAGGCAGAAACCTCTTTGACATCAGCCACAGCAACTTCTTTCAAGACACATCTCCAAAGGCAAAGGAGACAAAAGTGATAATGAACTTTTGGGACTTTATCAAAATAAAAAGCTTCTGTACAGCACAGGAGAGAGTCAACAAAACAAAGAGGCAACCCACAGAATGGGAAAGGTTAATTGCAAATGACACTACAGACAAAGGGCTGATATCCAAGATCTATAAAGTACTACTCAAACTCAACATCCAAAAAGAAGATGAACACATCCAAAAATGGGCAGGAGACATGAAGAGGCCCTTCTCCATAGAAGATCTACAAATGGCTAACAGACACATGAAAAAATGTTCATCATCACTAGCAATCAGGGAAATTCAAATCAAAACCACACTGAGATACCACCTTACACCAGTCAGAATGGTAAAATTAACAAGTCAGGAAACAACAAGTGTTGGAGAGGCTGCGGAGAAAGGGGAACCCTCTTATACTTTTGGTGAAAATGCAAGTTGGTGCAGCCGCTTTGGAAAACAGTGTGGAGAGTCCTTAAAAAATTAAAAATAGAGCTACCCTATGACCCTACAATTGCACTACTGGGTGTTTATCCAAAAGATACAGATGTAGTGAAAAGAAGGGCCACGTGTACCCCAATGTTCATTGCAGCAATGGCCACAATCGCCAAACTGTGGAAAGAGCCAAGGTGCCCTTCAACAGATGAATGGATAAAGAAGATGTGGTACATATATACAATGGAATACTACACCTCCATCAGGAAGGATGACTATCCAACTTTTGTAGGAACAGAGACTGGATTGGAAGAGACTACACTGAGTGAAATAAGCCAAGTAGGGAAAGTCAAGTATCACATGGTTTCACTTACTTGCTGTGCATAAGGGGTAATATGGAGGACAGTAGGAGAAGGAAAGGAAATGGGAAGTAGGGTAATTCTGGGAGAGAAATGAAACATGAGAGACTTTGGACTCAGAAAAAAACTGAGTGTCTTGGAGGGAAGGGGTGGGAGGATAGGAGAGCCTGGTACTGAGGGCACGTATTGCATGGAGCACTGGGTGTGGGGCATAGACAATGAATCTTGGAACACTGAAAATATAAATTTTAAAAAAAGATTGGTAATGTGGGCATCCTTGCATTGTTTCAAATCTTAAAGGGAAAAATTTTAACTTTTCACCATTGAGTATAGACCATACCTGTGGGTTTGTCATATATGGCCTTATTATATTGAGGTATGTTCCCATATACCCAGTTTTTATCAGGAAGAGATGCCCAACTTTGTGAAATTCTTTTTCTGCATCTATTGAGATAATTACAGTTTTTCACTCTCATCTTGTTAATGTGGTGTATCATTTGCAGATGTTTGCAGATGTTGATGTCTTGCATCCTCAGCATAAATCCCATTTGACTGTTGTGAATAATCCTCTCGATATGTTGTTGAATGTGGTTTGCTAATATTTTCATGAGGATTTTTGTAATCTTTATTAATTAGTGATCTTGACCTGTAATTATGTGTTTGTATGTGTGTGTCTTTATCTGGTTTTGGTTTGGTATTCAGTTAAATTCACTTGTAAAGCTGCCTGGTCCTGGACTTTTTTATTTTTTATTTATTTTATTTTTTCTTTTTAAGATTTTATTTATTTGACAGAGAGAAACACAGCCAGAGAGGGAACACAAGCAGGGGGAGTGAGAGAGACAGAAGCAGGCTTCTCGCCGAGCAGGAAGCCCGATGTGGGACTCGATCCTGAGTCTCCAGGATCATGACCTGGGCCGAAGGCAGCTGCCCAACCAACTGAGCCACCCAGGCGCCCCTGGACTTTTATTTTCATGGGAGTTTGGTGATTACTGAATCAGTTTTGTGACTACTAATAGATCTATTCAGATTTTTTTGATTCAGTCTTGGAAGATTGTAGGTTTCTGCGAATTGATTTCCTCTAGGTTGTCTAATTATTTGGCATATAATTTTTTGTAGCTTTTTTTTTTTTTAAAGATTTTAATTATTTATTTGGCAGAGAGAAACAAAGCTAGAGAGGGAACACAAGCTGGGGGAGTGAGAGACGGAGAAGCAGGCTTCCTGCCGAGCAGGGAGCCCGATGTGGGACTCAGTCCCGGGTCTCCGGGATCATGACCTGAGCCGAAGGCAGTCGCTTAACCAACTGAGCCACCCAGGCGCCCCATAAGCAGTAGTCTTATGTAGAAGGCATCATGTGGGGCCCAGTAATGCAGTCCCCCTTGGTCATAAGAACCAGGTGCTTCACTGGTAGTCCCTTTATGGGCTGCAGCCTCTTGTGGTGAGGCTGTGACTGTTAAGAGTGCTGTAGTAGGAGGGATTGGCCCTCAGCCTAGATGTCTGCAGAGACCAGCCAGACTGCCCTTGGTGCACTGCTGAGCAGGCTTGCCTGGCTGCAGCCTTTGTGGGTGTGCTGGTCAGTGGGGCTATCTCTCTATCCCTTGTCCACTGGGCAGGAATAGCCATGGGGGGTGGTGGTGATACTGGTCCTAGTGGTTGCTGCTTGCCGAGTGTGGTGGGACAATAGTAGCTCTAGGGCCTGCTGGCCTCAACTGTGGTTACCTGCCAGGTGTGGCTGTGTGGGAGGTGCTTTAGGGGGTCACTTTTTGGCACGTGAGTTGGACAGTGTTCCAGGGTCCTCAGAAGAACACCAGGGCTAGGCAAGTAATACTACCAGCATGCACGATGGTCAGAAATGGTTGTCATAAGTGTCACGTTAGGTTAAAAGAGAGCAAGAAAAATAACACCTGACAAGATCTCTTCGCAGAGAAAGCTCCTGCTTTCTTTTTACCCTGACCCTTTGATACGCATCTCAAAACTGTCAATGAATCTTCATAGATAATGCAAGCACTTTTCAAACTGCTGCTTCCATGCTGGGTCTCCGGCCAAACAGTCTATCACACTGACCTTTAAAACTTGGTTTACTGCAGCCATCTGGCTTTCCTAGAGCTACATCCCACTGACTTTTTTCAAAGCCATAGTTTGATTGTTTATCTTCCCAATGAAGGTGCTCACAGCTGCTGTTGGCTGGGGCTTGGCTGACGTGCTTCTCAGCGAGCCCAGTGTCTGTGGGACCCTGATGCGGCAGCGACCTGGAAGGGGAGAGGGTTAGTTCCTTGTTGTACCTCTTCCCTCAGACTCCCTGAGGTGGCTTTGTGGCCTTTTCCTTATGCCTTTTAGCTATTGAAAGTCTGCTCTGCCAATCTTAGGTCATTTTTACAATGAATTAGAGTACATGTCATTATATCTTCAGTGTGTCCATGGAGATGAGTTCAGGATCCTCCTACTCCATCATTTTCCTCTCTGTCTCTGAAAGTCTTGACAATAGTTTATTTTATGTGCCTTGAAAGTTCGTAGTAGAATAGTTAAATGTTTGCACTAACAACAACAAAAAGTAATTATGCAAGATGATTCATAGCATAGCATAACTAACTAATCCTACAATGACAGTTTCTCAATAAGAAAGTGTATCAAATAATCACATTGTATACCTTAAATGTACATGATGTTAGTTATAGCTTGATAAAGCTGGAGGGAAAAGAATCTTGAATTACAATCCTATCCAAAAATAGATTCTATATGTTCAAGTCTTTGAATTATTTAGGAGGAAAGAAGAGGTAACTATTAAATAATTTCTTTATTTGTGTATAAATATTCAGAAAACTAATAAAGATAACCAGACTTTGGTTATGGCTCCTCCAAACATAGAGACTAACCATTAAACTATGGCAACATTATTAATCTGACTGCTTAATGTGAGGCACATTTCGACAGGCAGCCTTCTTATTTGAAGGCTGTGCCAGTTCTGGCTTCCTAGAAAGGGTCTCAGCCTCCTTGCATTCTTCTGAGGGGTAAAACGATCCTCTTCTCTCTCGTATTCTGCACCATTTTGTTGGAATTAACTTCAAATCCCTCCATCGGTCATGGCGTCCTCCTGCTAGGGTTGCAGTACAGGCCAATTGGCAATATCATTCATGCCTTTGCTGAGAGAAGAGCAGTGGAACTCTTACACTGGCATTTCCCAGAAAGTAACATGGATGCTAACATTGTCATTTCTGCCCTGGTACTAAGCCCATAGGGGGTCCTACTATGGATAGGGTAGGGCGGTGACTGGAAGTCAGGGAAGCAGCCTGGGTTAAGAAGGGCTCAGGACAGAATGCCAAAGTTGAACCTCCACCTTCCGCCTTTCTCTTCCCTTCATCTCTCCAGGGTTGAAAGTTTCCTATCAAATGTGGGCTTTTCTTTGAGCATATTCCCCAGATTGCTTATGCTATAACTTTTAGTGCAGCCCTAACACTCAAATCTACCAGAATTGGATCATGATATATACAGGAAAGTTAATAAAACTTAGAAAACACTCTGAACAAAGCCTGGCCCTCAGTGCTCTTGTTTCTTCATGTGCTTTTAAGATTTTGAGCTCAAATTGACAGTGATTTCCTTGGTCTAATACAGTACCCAAACTTAGAAGTAAGGAATACTGTTGCTTCATTAGTTTTGGAGTAGTAGAGAATCACAATTCAAGGAAAATGATAGAAAATTTTGTGATGGCTTAAGATTTTCCATTTTGTGGGGTGCCAGGGTGGCTCAGTGGTTAAAGCCTCTGCCTTCAGCTCAGGTCACGATCCCACAGTTCCGGGATCGAGCCCCACATCAGGCTCCCTGCTCAGCGGGAAGCCTGCTTCTCCCTCTCTCACTCCCCCTGTTTGTGTTCCCTCTCTCACTGTGTTTCTCTCTGTCATATAAATAAATAAAATCTTAAAAAATATATTTTCCATGATGTTCCTATTACATGCAGTGGTCAACTAAACACTAGAGTTAATAGAGGAAAGAGGAAATAAGCACAAGAGAGAAGAGAAGAAAAGATTAGATAAGAACAAGTGAGAAGCAAGAAGAGGTGGGGGGTTACTACACTCTGCTATCATCTCTTTCTGTTTATTATACTCTTTTGCCACTACTGCAGGTGGAAAACAAAAGTGCCAGTTAGAGCAGAGAGTATCCCGAATTTAAATCTGTCAGTGTGTGCTTTTGTAGATTCATTCAGATTAGATTCAGATTAGGCCTTTGGGTGGTTGTAGTTGCCTCACTGATTTGCAAGTAACTATAATGATTGGCACAATCAGAGAAGAAGATTGAAAATCCTACAATTTCCCCATGCTGGATTTAATTTGGTAGTCAAGTATGTATTTATACATGTATATGTACATTTTTTGTGAAGATCCATAGGTCATAGTTAATATTTCTGATCTAGAAGCACTTTTGATACAGCTTTGGAATGTCGGTGAGGCCTGGAGTTGACTGCCAAGAAAGAATTGAGACCTCCTTGGTGCAAAAGGAGATTTTTTTTATTAAAGCACTGGGACAGGACTTGGAGGCTGCACCGGGATTAAGAGGAATGGCTGCTTATATACTTGGGAGTTGGGAGAAGTTAAAGCGAGGTATCCACAAAGACTTTCATATCCTAAAGAAAACCTTCAGGATACTGGAGGCCTTGCTATTGTCAAACTAAGCAGGTTTTTCCCTCTAGCAAAGCATTAACTTTAAGACAGTTGGGGGTTTCCTGGAGGAATGTTATAAATATTCCACCCAGTGGTGTCAAAAATCTCCCACTTGTGCTTTGTCCTGAGCTTGCCTTCTGCTCCCTCATCAGTCTGATTGCCCTTTGTAACTGATTTGTTATATAATGGTCACTGAATGTAATATCTAAAAGTTTGCCTTTATGAAGTACCTAAAATAAAGTTGAGTTTAATTTGCATCTAACGTCCACAAAGTATCCCTCATTATGCAGACTTTTATAATTTTCACTATCTATTTACCTTTGTTTTCATTATTTATCTTTATATTACCAGTGATAAGTGCATCAGAGTAGGCTGGGTTATTTTATAGGAATAAGCAGTCACAAAATGTCCAAAATGTCCGTGGATCACAATAACAGGTGTATTTCTTGCTTGCACTACAAGCTGATTACAGCTAAGTTCGGACTGTGCCCTGTTGCTTTCACTGGGAGGTCCAGGCTGATAACAGATGCTGTTTCTCTATAGTACCACCAAAGGGAAATTAGAAATCACGACAAAGTACATTTTGGGTCTTAAAACTTGGATCTAGGAACACAATATGTCCTTTCTGCTCCTTTTTCATTGGCCAAATCAAATCATGAGGCTGTCTGAATCAGTGAGGCATGGAAGTACATTGTTGCTACAGAGAAGCCCAGGAGATATTTTCGGATAACAAGACAAGTCCATCAAAAAGAGATAGCATTTAAGTAATGATTCTGAACTCTGCATTCTCGTAAGACTGATAAATTTAATACTCCTCAGTCCTTGTTGGGTAAATACTAGGTTTTTCTTATCACTAAGCAATAATGAGTCTGGAGAGGGGCGCCTAGGTGGCTCAGTTGGTTGGGCGACTGCCTTTGGCTCAGGTCATGATCCTGGAGACCCGAGATCGAGCCCCACATCGGGCTCCCTGCTCGGCGGGAAGCCTGCTTCTCCCTCTCTCATTCCCCCTGATTGTGTTCCCTCTCTGGCTGTGTTTCTCTCTGTCAAATAAAAAAAAGCTTAAAAAAAAATAATGAGTCTGGAGAGTAAGAAATTAGCTCAGGTTTACAAAGTTGAGAGTAGATTAAGATGGGGCTTGAAACTGGATTTTTTTCTGTCTCCAAATGCAGTCTCTATTTATGTTTGTTGTACTGCATAAGTTTTCATGAGGTCTCTGGAATAAGGAGGATGTTGAATATTTAGACAGAAGCTGATGAGAAGCTGAATGATCCACATTACCACTCCAGCGTTAGGAAAATCCAATTTGATGGTAGTGGGTTTTTCTATACTCTTGTTCAAAGAACTAACTTCCAGTAGTTTAAAGTAGCTGCAAATGAGCTAATGATTTTCTCTCATCGGTAATTAAGCTACAGCCTAGGGATCCTTGTCCATAGGTGTTGAAAAACCAGTAAGATGAGGGGTCAACGAGGATAGCTGAGAAGGTCAAACCAGATTTGTGAAATACAAAAATTATGTATGTGATAATAACTTAACATGTATGTGTGACAACCAAAGAGGTGTTATAGTCAAATCTATGTATTGCGTTTTGTATTTTTTAAATACCATCTATTTTATGTATGAAAATAGAATTTCAGTAAGCCATGGGCTTCTTAATCTTACCAGTTACTGACCACAATACTTAAACCATTTTGGATTATTGGATAGGCAGCTTTAGTTTTCTGGATGCCATTTCCCTTCACATACAAAACAGTGGGAAGCAAGAGCAGCTTGCTTCCCACTGTTACACTCAGAGAGGGAACACAGGCAGGGGGAGTGAGAGAGGGAGAAGCAGGCCTCCTGCAGAGCAGGGAGCCCAATGTGGGGCTCCATCCTGGGACTCTGAATCATGACCCAAGCCGAAGGCAGACGCTTAACCAACTGAGCCACCCAGGCCCCCCTAAGTGTAATTTCTTAAGGCACCACTGAGTGTACACTAAGGCAGCAGAGAGAAGAAATACTGAAACACAACTGCCTACCTGCACTTGTGGTGAACCTGGATATAAAAGAAAACAAAACAAAACCAAACCTCTGACCTCTTGCAGCTGAAAGTCAACCGCAATAACTTAATTTGCAAAGGTATTTGTGTAACTAATATCAATCATGGCAGCATTAAAGCATTTTAACAACACATTTCCTTTGTAATCTTTACCGAGTGTCCTGATTTTGACAAAAAAGTAACCTGCAGCTTCATTCACTTCAACTTTAGTATTAAGTTGTGGACTGAATGGTCGTATTTCACCTGAAATTCATATGTTGAGGTCTTACCCCATCACCCCCTGTGATGGTATTGGGAGGTGGGCCTTGAGCAGGTAACTTATGTTACAAGGATGGAGCCCTCACGTTGGGACTGGTGTCCTCAGAGAGACCCAGAGAGTTCTTTAGCTTTCTTTTCCACATGTGAGAATAATGCAGGCAGTCAGCAGTTGTAATCTGGAAGAGGGCTCTCACCAAAACCTAACCATCCTGGAACTCTGATCTCACTTTCAGCCTCCCAAACTGAGAAATAAATTTTCTTATGTAGTACTTTGTTATAGCAGCCCAAACTAAGACATACTAGGATTTAACTTATACTACATAAAAGGTAAATACTCGTTAGTCTTGATAATTACTTATGCCTAGACAATTAGATATTAGGGAATTAGAAATATATGTATGAGAATTAAAAACTTAGGTATTTAAGCTTATTTTTGAAGGCTTCAAATTTCCTCATGAAGTTAAAATTACATTTAATACTTAATTTTTGAATGCTGCCATAAAATTACAGTGTACTTGTAAGTAACATAAATGTTGGAAAGAATATTGTGTTAATTAAACTATTTGTCATGAGAACTGAAAATTATGTTACTAATGGACTTAAAGTTTGTGAAAGTGGTGCTATATATTTAACTTTACCATAATAAAAATTTACATTTTTAGGGCGCCTGGGTAGCTCAGTTGGTTAAGCGACTGCCTTCTGCTCAGGTCATGATCCCGGAGACCTGGGATGGAGCCCTGCATCGGGCTCCCTGCTCGGCAGGAAGCCTGCTTCTCCCTCTTTCATTCCCCCTGATTGTGTTCCCTCTCTGGCTCTGTTTCTCTCTGTCAAATAAATGAAATCTTTAAAAAAAATTTACACTTTCTGGTTTCCAGAATATATGACCATATATTCTCATCCTTGAATATCTTAAAATGCACTGTGAAAACTTCGCATAAAAGTAGCAGGTGGATAACATAATTTTAATTTTCCTAATGTATAACAGAATCTAACTTGCATTTTGCCTTCATTTGAAACCCAACCATTTGGTTATGGTAAACTGTCATGTTGGGAAGTTTATCTTAAGACTTATGCAATCTTTGCCCCTTGTGTATCATGATATTTGGGGAATACATTTTCTGGGGATAACATATGGTGGAACAATCTCTTTCAGGTTACCTTTTGCGACCCTGAGTTTGCATTATGGGAGGAAATATGCTTCCAATTAAAATTGTCCTATGGGGATGCTATTCTTTATGAATTCAGGGTGAAGAATAGCTAAGGAGTCTGGTCTGTGTCTGACAGCTGGTGCAAAGGCACCTTGAATCAATAAAACTCTTATTAATTCCATGCTAAGTACTTTCTATTGGTTCATGTGGACATGATTCTACAAAGAGCTATAGATTTGAAAACCTCTAATACAGGTTATCGTTCAGAATAATGTCAATATTCCTGAGAAAGTCCTACAAACTGACAAAAATGACATCAAGTAAATAGGGTATCACCAGTGATTTGTGGCCTGTGTTTTAAGTGCTTTTGAGGATTACAAAGTTTAAAGACCTAATTATTTCCTTAAATGGTGTTTCTAGAAAAAAAGACCTAGAATGTTAAGGTTACATAGGGTTTATAGACATTCCTCTTAAAACATGAACTCACTTTCTGTTGAAAATGGTCCAACCATTCACAAATGATCTCCTAGGTTTTACCCCCCTGTATAATGCTAAAACTATTAAACATTCTGCAGAATCAAGTAAAATTAATTATAGGAGGATTTATTGTTCCTTACTGTTCTCCAAGCTTTCGGGTGTCTATACTTTGTTTTTTTTATCCAGGGGAAAATAGGACAATACTAAGTCCTGTTTCTTCACTATTTAACCTTCACTGTGCATCTCTAGTTTGTTGGTATACCCCATTGGTTTTCTGGAACATAGTCTATTATCTTATTGTCTAATTCAGATCTGAGTATCCAAATTAAGAAGTACAGTTTTCTCTTGATATTACTATTACTATAGCCCCTCACCTTCAGCAGAAAATCAACTTAATGGCCAGTAATGGGGAAGGAGTTGGCCATTCATTCCTTTTTTCTCATTACAAGAATCTTAGGGTGTTCAAATTTTTTTTCCAAGGTGTTCAATTTTTTTAAAGATGGACTTTTATTCCTAATATTCCTTAACAGCCAGTCAATAAGACAAATATCTATCGCTTTTTCATATCAGCTTAGTCATAAGGATTTGGGTGTTATTTGAGAACCATTTCTTGAGGTGACCTTACATGTCAAAATTAATTCTTGTTAAGTAATTTAGTCATTTTAAAATTCTGATCTTTGAAAAAATACATAGGTACAAAGTGATTGCTGTGTCTTAAAAACTGAGCTCATGGTTGTAGAAGAACTTGGAGGCTACAAACAATTCCCAAGCATCTGCTTACCTAAAATCCTTGTGTATTATTGGAGTGCTCTTTTAACCCACTGGTGTCTGTACTTCCATATTCCTCCATTTTCCCTTGTTCTTTGAGTTCCTAGATGCCTCGTGCTCCTTCCATGCAAAGGATCTCTACATTTGATGTTCCTTTCACATGAAATGGTCTTTTCTCTTATTTAGCATCTTAATTTTTTTAGACTTCACCTCACAAATCAAGTCCTATGGGTGGACCCACTTGGAAAAGTGGGTCAGACCTACTATACACAGAAAATGTTTCTTCTATATAGCATTTACTACAAGTATAGTTGTCACTTCTTGATGATTTTGGTTTCCCCCATTAGATAGTTCTGTAAGGAACTGTGGGTGATTTTACTCATAGTTATGTCTCTAACACATCATACAATCTGGCCTGTATTTGGGCTGGTTGACAGTCACTTTCTTAGGATTCAGTCTCACTTCCATACAGAGAATTATGATTTTATTTAGGGTAGCAATATGCTCAACTGAAATGCTTGAATTCTCTGACTCTTTAGCAACTAAGTACAGTGATGACAAATTTCTGGCTAATGACAATGGGAAGACTATAATTTTCCTAATAAAGAGACAGATGTAGCAAGTCTGCCCTTGCCCTCACTTCTGACCTTGAATGCGAATGTAGAGACCAGATCTATAGAAGCTATGGTGAAGCAGAAATATGGCATTACAGGGTTGGGATCACTTATAGAACAGGATGGGTCTCCACCCAAAATTAGTTCAAATAGTGAAACTGATGATGCTTCTACATATACCAAGATGTGAAGAGATGCATTCCTCACATGGTGAATCTTTTTGAAAAGATCAGAGAAGATAGGCAAGCAGATATAAAAATGGCTTGTGCAAAGGAAGGATTGGACCTGGATTTTATGATGGCTAGGAGGTAGAGCCAAGGTGGAGATTTCTGCATGGTTTGAACCTACTTGCCAGTGATTTGCATGGTTTGAACTTCCTCACCAGCACCAATAGAAGGAGCAACTGGGCTTTCCTTTGAGCACCTCCAGATGTGGCAGGGTGGGGAGGGAGGTTAGAGAAGTATGGGGAAGATTTAAAAGCTGTCAGTGGTTAACCGCCAAAAGGGAGTCATTTGATTACACTGAGCATTAGAATAGTAACTGCAACCTTGTATCTCTGTATTCTTGTTACTAGCAGACTGTCGAATCCTAACTATATAATAGGTGCTGAAAAAAATCATAAAAAAATACTGAAAAAAACCCTTTGAGGTACAATTGAGTTATAACATATTCCAAGTTATAACATAATGATTCAGTATTTTATATAATTATCACAGTAAATCTAGTTAAAATCTATCACTATACATAATTACAAAAAAACTTTCCTTGTGATGAGGACTTTTAAGACCTATTCTATCAGCGACTTTGAAATAGGCAATACAGGATTAACTATAGTCACAGCTTCTGGCAAAAGCCACAAAGAGCTAGTCTTTGTTTTTTAATTTTTTCAAGATTCCACATATGAGGTCCTATAATATGTCTGTCTTGGTCTTAGTTCATTTAGCATAATGCCCTCAAGGGCCATCCTTATCACAAATGGCAAGATTTCATTGTTTCATGGCTGAATATTTCATCATATATACACCTATGTAAATACACATATGTGCAAGTATTTTTCTACATCGTATCCACATAACCACATCATCTTTAGCCACACACGTGTCAACGGACACTTCAGTTGTTTCCCTTTCTGGCTATTGTACATAATGTTGTGATAAACATAGGGTGCATGTATCTTTTTCAAAATACTTTTTTTTTAAGATTTTATTTATTTGACAGAGACAGAGTGAGAGAGGGAACACAAGCAAGGGGAGTGGGAGAGAGAGAAGCAGGCTTCCTGCTGAGCAGGGAGCCTGATGAGGTGCTCCATCCCAGGACCCTGGGATCACAACTTGAGCGGAAGGCCGGTACTTAACAATTGAGCCACCCAGGCACCCCTAGTTATCATTTCTTTCAGATAAATACTCAAAAATAGAATTGTTTAATCATGTGTTACTTCTTTTTAATTTGCTGAGGAATCTTCATGCTATTTACCATAGTGGCTGTACCAGTTTACATTCCCACCAGTGATGCATAATGGATCCCTTTTCTCCACATGCTCACCAATGCTGGTCTTTTTGATGATCTCCATTTTAACAAGTGGTAGGTGATACCTCCTTGAGGTTTTGATTCATATTTCCCTTATGTTTAGTGATGCTGAGCATCTTTTCATGTACCCGTTGGCCATTTGTGTATATCTTTGGGGAAATATCTATTCAGATCTTTCCCTCTTTTGAAAGTAGATTGTGTGGGTTTTTTATTTTTATTTTTTTAAAATATTTTATTTATTTGACAGAGAGAAACACAGCTAGAGAGGGAACACAAGCAGGGGGAGTGAGAGAGGGAGAAGCAGGCTTCCGCTGAGCAGTGAGCCCTATGCGGGGCTTGATCCTGGTACTCCAGGATCATGACCCGAGCCAAAGGGAGACACCCAATGACTGAGCCACCCAGGATGGTGTGGGATTTTGCTACTAAGTTGTAGGAATTTTATTTATTTATTTATTTTTTAGATTTTATTTATTTGACAGAGAGAAACACAGCCAGAGAGGGAACACAAGCAGGGGGAGTGAGAGAGGGACAAGCAGGATTCCTACCAAGCACCGAACCCGATGTGGGACTCAATCCCAGGTCTCTGGGATCATGACCTGAGCCGAAGGCAGTCACTTAACCAACTGAGCCACCCAGGCACCCCAAGTTGTAGGAATTCTTGATACATTTTGGATATTAACCCTTATCCGATACATGATTTGGGAATATTTTCTAATTCATTAAATTGCTCTTTCATTTTGTTAATGATTTTAGCTGTACAGAAGCTTTCTACTTTGAGGTAATCCCACTTGCTTTTTAGTTGTTGCTTTGTTTTTGCACTAAAATCTAAAAAATCATCACCAAGACCAATGTACTGCCTAGGTGTTTTTTTTTTTCTAAAAATTTTATGGTTTCTGTTCTTATATTTGGAGTTAAACCCATTTTTATTTTATTTTTGTTTATGGTGTAAAAAAAGTGGTCCAGTTTCATGTCCAGGTTTCCCCAACACCACTTATTGAACAGACTGTGTTTTCCTCTACTCTAAATTTTGGCCTCCTTTGCTGTGTATTAATTGGCCATATAAATATGGGTTTATTGGGCACCTGGGTGGCTCAGTGTGTTAAAGTCTCTGCCTTTGGCTCAGGTCATGATCTCGGTCCTGGGATCAAGGCCCGCATCGGGTTCTCTGCCCAGCAGGGAGCTTGCTTCCTTCCTCTCTCTGCCTGCCTCTCTGCCTACTTGTGATCTCTCTCTCTGTCAAATAAATAAATAAAATCTTAAAAATATAAAAAGATAAATGTGGGTTTAATTGGGGACTTTCTATTCTGTTATATTGATTGAGTCTGTGCCAGTACTATACTGTTTTGATTATTATAGCTTTGTAGTATAGTTAGCAATCTGGGATTGTGATACTTCTAGCTTTGTTTTTTCAAGATTGCTTTGACTATTCGGGGTCTTTTGTAAGTTCCACACAAATTATAACTTACTTTAATTCTGTGAAAAATGCCATTGGAACTGATAGGAATTGCATTGAATCTACACGTGACTTTGAGTAGTATGGGCACTTTAACATTATTCTTTGCATCCATGGTCATAAACATCTCCCCATTTAATTGTCTTTAATTTCTCATCAATGTCTTAAAGTTATCATTGTATAAGTCTTTTACCTCCTTGGTTAAATTTATTTTTAAGTATTTGTTTAATTTAAATTCTAGTTAACATATAATATAGTATTAGTTTCAGAAGTAGAATTTAGTGATTAATCACTGAAACATAACACCCAGGCTCTTCACAAGTTTTGTTCTTAATGCAATATTAAGTGTATTCTCAATTTTGTTCCATACCTTATTATTAGTGTATAGAAATGCCAAAGATTTTTAGATATTTTATATCCTGTAACTTTACTATATTTTTTCTTATCAGTTCCAATAATTTTGATTTGTATTGTTTTATTTTTTGATGGAAGCTTTAGAATTTTCCTCATATATCATGTTATATGTAAATCGTAATCGTTCTTTTTCTTCCTTTCTAATTTAGATATTTTTTCTTTTTTTTGCCTAATTGCTCTTACTAGGATTTCTAATATTACGCTGGGTAAAAGGTGAGAGTGAGCATCCTTGGTTTGTTACTGATCTTAGAGGAAAAGCTTTCAGCCTTTTCATTGAGTATGATGTTAGCCTTTAGCTTAAAATATACTGGCCATTATTAAGTTGGAGTATGTACCTTCTATATCCACTTCATTGAGGTTTTTTATTGCAAATGTATATGGAATTTTGTCAAGTGTTTTTCTTGCACGTACTGAGATGATCATAAGATTTTTAACCTTCATTTTGTTAATGTATCATATCGATTGAGTTGCAGATGAAACACTCTCTTTGCATCCCTGAAATCATATCTGATCATGGTATGCTCCTTTTAATCCATTGTTAAATTTGGTTTGCTAATATTTATTAAGGATATTTGCATCTATATTCATTAGGAATCTTGGCATGTAATTTTTTGTGGTGTTCGTATCTGGTTTTGATATCAAGGTAATGCTGGCCTTATAAAATGAGTTTAAAATTACTCCTTTTTCTATTTTTATAAAGAGTTTGAGAAGGATTAGTATTAAATTTTTTTTTTTTTTTGGAATGTTTGGTAGAATTTGCTAGTGAAGCTGTCTGGTCCTGGACTTTTGTTTGTTGGGAAGCTTTTAATTATTGCTCAATCTCCCTGTTAGTAATTAATCTATTCAGATTTCCTATTTACTCATGATTCAGTCTTACAAAGTTGTACGTCTAGGGATTTAACCATATCTTCTGTGCCCTTCCACTTGTTGTTACATACTCATTTATAGTCGTCTCTTACAAGGCTTTGGATTGCTCTGGGATCAGTTGTAGTGTCTCTTTGTTTCTTATTTTATTTATTTGAGCCTTCTTTTTTCAGGTGAGTTTAACTAAAGGTGTGTTAATTGTTTATCTTTTCAGAGAGCCAACTCCTAGTTTCATTGTTATTTTTGTCTTTTGATTCTCCGCTTATTTAATAGATACTTGTTAATGAGGAAAATATCAATGTGAGTTTATAAGGTATTCAAAGCCCTAGATTTTCAGAGTTGCAGTATCTTTTTCTGTATATCCTATGCCCTTCCATTTGGGCATCATAACAAAGAACTGAGGACCAGTGATACATGAATTCACCCAGTAGTACATTGTTATCTATATATGCTAGAATTTGAGGCAAGGTAATGAGCCAAAAATCAACTGACATAATATGGAGGTATTATGTCTTAGAAAGATAAAGGCTGGCATAAAAGCAGACAAGTACACAGAAGTGTGTGTGTATATATATATAAATAATATATAGTGGGCCTAAAATTGAGACAGTCTTCCAGATTTTTTTCTTGTATTTGATTCCTAATTTCATAGTGTGTGGTCAGAAAAGATGCATGCTGTGACTTTCATCTCTTTGAATTTGTTGAGCCTTGTTTTGTGGCCTAATATGTTTTCTATTCTGGATAATGTTCTGTGTGTACCTGAAAAGAATGTGTATTCTCTATTTTAATATGGAATGTTCTGAATATGTCTGTTAAATCCACTTGGTTCATTGTATCAAAGTCACTGTTTCCTTGTTTAACTTCTGTTAAAATAATCTGTCCATCATTGTAAGTGGGTTGTTAAAGTCCCTTGCTATTACTGTATTACTATCAATTAATTCTTTTATGTTTGCTGTTAAATGTTTTATATATCTGGGTCTTCCCATGTGGGTGCATATGTATTTACAACAGTTAAATCTTCTTGTTGGATTGTCCCCTTTATTATTATGTTGTATCCTTCGTCTCTTGGTACAGTCTTTGTTTTAAAGCCTTTTTTGTCTGATATGAATATTGCTACTCTAGCTTTCTTTTGACATCCATTTCCATGATAAATATTACTGCATCCTTTCACTTTGAATTTGCAGGTGTCTGTAGGTCTGAAATGAGTCTCTTGTAGGCAGCAAATACTAATGGTTCTAGTTTTTTATCTACTCAGTCACCCTATTTTGATTGGAATGCTTAGTCCATTTACATTCAAAGTAATTATTGATAGATGGTTCTTCATTGATAGTTTGTTGCTTGTTTTGTGGTGCTTTTTATAGTTTTCCTCTGATCGATCTTCTTTCTCTCTTTCATGGATTAGTTGGTTTTCTTTAGTAATAAACTTGGGTTCCTTACTCTTTATTTTTTGCATATCTATTACTGTTCTTTGATTTGTGGTTCCCATTCAGTTTATATACAACATCTCTTGGATATATCAGTTTTTATTAAGCTTAATTTTGAACGAATTCTTTACTCCTCCCCCTCTGTGTTTAAGATATTTAGTAACACATTACCTCTTTTTATTTTGTGCTTCCTGTTTTTTCTCACGTATGATTTTTGTTTTCCACTCAGAGTCCCCTTCCTATCAATTTTATAGGTTGGGATTAGTGGTCATGAATTCTCTTAACTTTGATTTGTCTGGGAAAATTTCTCTCCTGCTATTCTGAAGGAACGCATTGTTGTGTAAAATGAATACATGATGACATTTTCTTCTGAACTGTAGAGTTTCTGCTGAAAAAACAGCTGATAGCCTTATAGGATTTCTTTTGTGCATGTCTTCTTTTTTGCAACCTTTAAAATTATTTATTGCTATTTTAATTATGCTGTGTCTTGGTGTGGACCATCTTGGGTTGAACTTGTTAGGGGATCTCTGTGCTTCCTGAATCTGGATCCCTGTTTCCCTCTCCAGATTTGGGAAGTTTTCATCTATTCTCCAAATAAATTTTCTTCCCGCCTTTCTCTTCTCCTTTGGGGATTCCTATATTGCAAATATTACTAAGCTTGGTAGAATGACTATTTTCTAAGTCTATTCTTCATATAAAATATCTCTCCTCTGTTCAGCATGATTGCTTTCCATTACTCTATCCTCCAGGTCACTAATATGTTCCTCTACTTTCTGTATTCTATTCTATTCTTATTTATTTCTTTAGAGTGAGAATGCATTTGGGGAGGGGGTGGTAGGGAGAGAGAGAATCCCAAACAAGCTCCACATCCAGCCCAGAGCCCAGTGTAGGACTTGATCCCACAACTTTGAGATCGTGACCTGAGCCAGAATCAAAAGTCAGCTGCTTAACTGACTGAGCTACCAGGGCTCCTTGTGTTTTATTTTTTTAAACCCACAAGACAACCTATAAATTTCATTAATACCTAACTAACTTATATGTGAGGTATGTGTAGAAAAAATCGTTCACACATCAAATATATCTTGGTTATGAACTGAGAATCTGATGAGCTTCTCCATCTTCAGGGATTTTTAAATAGGTGAAATAGAAAATGCCAAGGGGCAATTTAGGAGTAAGAGCTCTTTCAAATTAGGAAGATATTCAGTTTCCCAAAAGAACATAATCTTAGGGTATTGAAGGCAGGGCTTACATTTTGCCCTATTGCCAGATGCTGGCCCTGGCAACGGTCTGTCAGGGTTCCCTGAAGGTGGTGACGGAGTCGGTGAAACGAGAATGAGAGAGCCCTGATGATTCTTTTCCGCTCACTGGCCAGGCATCTCTGCCTTGCTGGCTCTCAGTGTCTTTATTTATAGGCAACAAGTTAAAGATTCTCATGAAGGAAAAATTTTTCTTACAGAGAGTGATTTTTTTATTACACAGTGTCTTTGTTAGAGAAACATAGTGCTTTGATCAGTGAAACATGTTTTTGCAGGTACCCCTATCTACAGTTCAGAGTTAACTCCCTAAACCAAACCAAGGACATGTTGTTCAGTAAGGTTTTTTACAGTTTCTTACATTTGGTGCCTAGACAATAAGAGGTAGACTAATGATATGGTGTATTTTAGGCAGGTCTTCCAATCAAGAAGGCAATTGAAAGGCTTAGATGAGTTATATACAAAGTTTTAGCTACATAATTAATACAATGACCAAAAGTTAGTCTGTTTGACCTCAAGGAGAAAAATAACTTCTTTTGCAAAGGTAAAAGCATTTGCTCAAGCCTGTTTTCCAAGACTGGATTTAGAACTCTTCATTTATGGATCCTTTCTGTGCCTGGCAATGTTCTTGTTAGTATAGTTTTATTTCTAATATTAAGCCCTTTATTTAACCATTTAAAAACCCTGACAATCTCCTCCACAGAGCTGCAGAATATGTAAGATTAAGCTATTATTAATGATAGTAAGTAGAAACAAACATTTTGCTATACACCAGACATGATTTTTAAATGACAAGCATTCTGTACAAAGAATGGCAAACAAGCAGGGTGGAGAAACTGCTGCCCCATGCAAACTCCTCACACTTTGTGGGAGGGTCGGTGTTCCGTGCCTTGCAGAGGGCCATCACCTAAATGACCATGCAGGTGGCTTACGGCATGGCAGGAGGGGCAGATCACGCACTGTCCCCAACACCCTATACATTTCAATAGCAACGGAGACTGCTGACTAATGAACCAAAAGAAAAAAATAAATAAAGTTAATAATAAATCCCCATATTTTTAAGATAAAGGTATGTCATTTCGTTTATTCAGGCAACATCTACTCATGAGGTCCTACAGTTTTTTAGATATCAGGAGAGTCACTGGGGATATACACGTATATATGATGCAGACTTTGAATTTCAGAAGTTCACAGTCGTATCAAGTGAGTACATAGCAAATAATCACACTGAAGAGTAATCAAGTATAAACAAATTCTAGTGGGAATGTGTTGGTTGAATAGTAGCTACCCAGGGGAGAGGCTATCAGAGATCAAGACCTGAGCATGAGGAGAGGCAGAACATTGAGGAGTAGTGTTTGATTTTGAGGGTGTTTGAACAGAGGCTGTGGAGGCTAGGATGGTAGAAGATAACAAAGGTAAAACTGAATGATAGATAGAATCCATATTGGGAATGGCCTTGTGTGTTGTGAGGAGTTTTTAAACTGGAGAATATATAAATCCTGACCATGGCAATATTTCCTATAGGAATGCCATTTCTTTAGATAGTTGTGATGTAAAGTAGAAATTTTCACTCAACTTGGAAAATCCTGTATCTTTAACAGCCCATCCCTAATTCATATAGATAAGTGGTACTATAGACAAGTTATGAGATGTAAAAAATATTTTTAAAGATAGAAATAAATGATACCCTTCAAAACTGCTTACTTGAAACTCTAGGCACCTATTCAGACATTTCTACAGTGATGCTGTTGTGTTTATATATGGCTCACTGAAATTGTTTTAGAAAAATTTTCATATTCTTTTGAATTATCTAGAAAGTTGAAAATACCTCTGTGTCAAGTTTTAGAAATAACGGAATATCATTTGGGTAGAGACTTGGTAAATAATGTGGATAGTTGAATTGGTTAGTGTTATGTTAACTATTAATAAAGTAAAAAAAGTAAAATATGGTAGATAAAACTATCTTTTAAAATATGGTAGATAAAAACTCTTTAAAAAAGTAAAATATGGTAGATAAAACTATACAGCATAATATAGAAACAGTGACTATAGTGAAATTTAGTATTTTTATATGGAAAAAGCACAATGCAATTCTAATTCTAACGATAGTATCACTGACTTGAATGCATGGCTTCCCAAAATGGCAATTTTGAAGGACAGCTTTTCCTGCACATACAAAATATTTAATGATGGTGGTGCACTGTTAGAGTCCAGTGGGAACAGACCCTACTCACCTGAGTGATAACTGACCAGAAAGCAGAAGCAGACTGAAGGCATGGCAGTGTCTGTGGGCCACCATCCTTTATTTGTGTAAACCCTTGAAACACCTCTACCTCCACACGTGTTTCTAACATTTGTCATCACATAATTCTCCCTTCTTATTGCCCATAATTCTAACCTGAATGCCTTTGATCCCCAACATCCATGAAGACCTTAAGAAATGACAAACCAAAGATGTACTTCTTTTTGTTCAAAGACAGATCCATAGATAGACTTTTCTTTACATAGTTGTGATAGATATCTAAGTGTACAAACTTCTGTAAAAAAGAGCCACATGTTATATCCCTAGAACTCACTCCTGTTATAACTAGAACTTTGTACTCTTTGACCAAAATTTACCCATTTTCTTCAACCATAACCCTTGGTAAACACCATTCTAGTTATGATGATTATAGTTAATAATACTATATAATATACTTGACAGTTGTTAAGGGAGTAAATGATAAATAGTCTCACCACTATAAAGTATTGGTAATTATGATGCAATGAATGTGCTAGCTAACTGCTGTGTTAGTAATCACTTTGCAAAACGTAAGGATATTAAATCAATGTATCCTGTACCTTAAACTTATACAATGTTTATGTCAGTTATAGTTCAGTAGTCCTGGAGGAGGGCAAGAAAGCTACCAAAGATAAATGAATCTAAATAGAAGTAAATTGGGGACTATGTTTATAAAACCATGACTTAGGATTTAAATTCCATTTACTAATTTTTTTTAAGATTTTATTTATTTATTTGACAGAGAGCTCACAAATAGGCAGAGAAGCAGGCAGAGAAAGAGGAGGAAGCAGACTTCTTGCTGAGCAGAGAGCCCGATGTGGGACTCGATCCCAGGACACTGAGATCATGACCTGAGCCAAAGGCAGAGGCTTAACCCTCTGAGCCGCCCAGGCGCCCTCCATCTACTAATTTTATAGAAAAAGTTTTAGCGAAATTCAGTAAAATGTTATTATTTTCCGAATGTTTCGTTATTCTTGCATACTAATCAGAATAAGATTTTTAGGTTTTTAACATGCATTTCAAAAAGAAAACTATTGAGATTTTTTTGGACAAACTAAAATAGTCACTTTCCAATGTTTTAAAACAAGAATATGAGAAGTTTTTTATGGAGGGTATACATTGTTTTTTAGCAACACAATCTAACAATCCAAATATTTTCAAATTAACTAGTCTCAAAAAAAAGTTTCTGGTATTTCAATTTCAATTATCTCCTCTCCTTTGGCATGTACACACATTCAGGATATTGATTTTTATCAGGTGACTCCCAGAGGATCCCATGACACCTAGATGAAGCTCCTAGGAAAAGTAAACAGTGTTTTCTTACAATGCTGCTGGCTTGTAGAATGCTTTCTGTTTTTGTGCCCAACAACCCAATACACTTGCATTCAAATACAGATAGAGAGGTCACTGAGAAATCCTGATTGGGAAGCAGCTTTTCAGGATTCGGATGCTTCTGGGTAATGGTCTGATTACTTGTGATATGTTGGCCAGTTTAATAACAGAGGAACTAGCTGGAGAAAAGAACGTTCACTTGAGTTATCAGAAATTCTGAGGTATTTCTTCTCAATTCTTAAAAGACTGTAATCATTTCCATATGCCACATAAGCTTGATATAACGGCCCAGGACAGAAAATAGTTGACTCCCATGGAAGCAGAGAAAAGTTCTGTTCAATCACAAAGCTTCATGAAGGAAGCATGTAGAATAGTATTCTCTAGAGCAAGAAGAAAGCAAAGCCCATCTAGCTAGATAGCCCATCAGATAAATACTGGCAACTCATGTAGCAGTGAACATCGAATCTACCTGCTCACTTGTTCAACTGCCCAAAGAGCAGGACAAATTGCTAATTTCCATGAAATTCTTGCTTTTAGGTGATGCTTAACATGGAGACTAAGCCTGTTGTGACATTCTTGAGATTTACTCATCAAAATGGTTTACTCTGTAAAAATCTCATAGTAAGTTCTTACTGAAACTATAGTTACAGGAAATGCAGAAAGAACTTTGTTCAGAATGTATAACTCAATGATGTAACCTAATAAGTAAAGCACAAAACTTTGCCAATTTAAGATTACATGGCTCTTCTAGACCATGCACCATTCACATGGAACAGGATGAAGGCTTATGTTTTATAAGAGCCTAAGAGCTAAACAACTCATAATGGAATTCCACTCTAAGGAATTTTCATAGAAAGGGATAGTAAAAATGATAATAGTTAACATTTACTGACCACTTACTAAGTGTCCAGCACTTTGCCCAACATTTGTAAGTATTGCATGAAATCAAAGAGTTCTATAAACAAGGACTACTATTCAAGTTTTACAGGGGAAGGGAACTGAGGTTTGAAATTTAAAGTTACTAGGTAAACTGACCAAGGTCGTATAGGTATCAAGTAATAGCCAGTTGCTGCCAAAAGACTCAAGACTGATGGATATACAGTAAGTCCATTATACCTCCTCTCTCCTTGGGCAAAGTAGTTTGGTGACAGTGTCTTCTTCCCTCAGTTGAGTCATTATTTCTACTATTCCTTTATAACTATCCCAAATACCTGCTAGTATTTTAATTTATGTTTATTTTATAATAACCTTGAAAAATACCATATAGAGAAAACTAGTGGAATTTATCTCAGATCTAAGTCTCCTGGAGTAGTTCTAATGATGACCCTGTTAACATGATGCTTGCCTCTTAGGGAGCTGGGAAACAGTCAAGGGGAGGGATGTGACAGGGGACACTGGTATTTGTTTTTCATATTCTTATCCCTAATAAAACTATCACATTGGAAATTGAAGTGATACAGCTCTTTAGATTGCAGGAGTTAATTTGAAAGGATGCTTTGCTGTGTGAGTGAAGAACTTGTGATGAACGGACTCTGGTCCATTTTTCCCCTCACCTAAAGGGGTAGTAAGTACATCACTGTTGTGTATAGAAATTCACTCTAGAGCAGTGTTCTCAAATTTTAGGGTACTTGAGAATCCTCTGGAGAACCTGTAGAAACACAGCTTCTGATTCGGTAGCTCTGGCTTGAGTCCCAAGAATTTGCGTTTCAGTTAAATTCTAATCATACACTAATGTATTGGTACCATATTCCTTCTCCTCCTAGCAGGAGTATAAACATATTAATGATCCAGAGTTTGTGAGCTGCCTCCTAAATACCTCCTAAATGAAGTTTTTGTGAATAAAGCTTCAAAGAAAAAAAGTAAGCTTTGTTGCTGATGCTGCCTGTCCTAGAACCACATTTCATTTTTTAGATTTTTTTTTTTATTTTAGAGAAAGAGTTTGACCACAAGTGGGGAGGGGCAGAAGCAGAGGAAAGAAAAATCCTTAAGCAGACTCCCCACTGAGCAAGGAGTCCAGCGCAGGGGTCAATCTCAGGACCCTGAGATCCTGACCTGAGCCAAAGTCAACAGTCAGACATTGAACCAACTGAGCCACCCAGGCGCCAAGAACCATGTTTTGAAAATCACTATCCTTGAGTAGAGATTTCAACTCTGGCTTCATAGTGCAACTGCCTTTTATACATTAAGAAATAAAAAAGAAAAAAAAGAAAGAAAGAAGGAAAAGAAAGGAAGAAAGGAAGAAAGGAAGAAAAAGACATCTGGTGTGCTTGAAATTTTATTCCCCACCAACTAAATCACAGTGGTTGGCAGTGAAATCCAGGCCTCAGTATGATGATCGACAGCCCCCATTCCCATCCTCCTCCTACTGATGGATCTAATGGGCAGTCTGAAAGGAGACCAGAGAGTAAGTAAGTTGGTACCCGCCAAAGAAAACTGAGGGTTATATCCATGCTAAGACTGGATTGTGAAATACCTATAAATGAGAACTAATGAAGGAATACTGAATTAATGAGGCCTCAGTATCAGATCATTATTGGTGACACAGATGAAGGTGGGCATAAAAGGCCTACTCTCCTTGAGGACTTGTTAGAGTGCTCTTGCAAATAGGCAGTGCGGTTCTGGTTCCTTGGCTAGGAGATGAGCTAGGTTCTGGAGAGTTTAGATGAAGACATTGAGCTTACTGGCCCAACTGGAACAGTCATTTATGTCTGCATGAGACTCTGTGTGTGTGTGTGTGTGTGTGTGTGTGTGTGTGTGTGTGTGTGTGTTTATGAGAGAAATACAGGGGTACAGAGAGAGAAAGATAGATACAGAAATATAACCCAGGGAAAGATACGCAGATACAGAAACACAGACATAGAGAGACAGATGCACAGACACAGAGACAGACACACAGAGACCAAGATGCAGAGATGCACAGAGACAGAGAGAGACAGAGACGCGCAAGGAGACAGGGGGAGACAGGGGTTCGCAGGGAGATGGAAAGAGACACCCCAGATACAGAGACAGACACCCCCACACCCTGAGATCCCCCACACACAAAAACACAGAGACACAGAGAGAGAGACACGGAGAGAGAGGGATACACACACACACACACACACACACACACACACACACACATGACGGAGAAACAGAGACAGAGATATGCAAGGACACAGACACCCCCAGATACAGAGAAACCCCACACCCTGAGAGACCCCTCCACACATAAAGATTCACACAGACCCCCACATACAGACCCACAGAACAGAGACACACACACACACAGAGACAGAGACATACAGAGAGAGAAAGAGATGGAAACAGAGAAAGAGATGAAGAGAGAGAGAGAGAGAGACACGGAGACAGAGACAGATAGACTGAGAGGGAGATACACAGAGACACAGAGAAAGGAGAGAGCTATAGAGAGATACAGAGTCACATAGAGATACAAAGAGATATAGCGAGAGTTACAGAAACAGATACACAGAAACACACTGAGACAGAGACAAACCAAGAGACACAGTGGGGGGGGGAGGGCTGCACACACACATACCCAGAGGGAGATCCAGAGAAGAACTATAAGCACTTCTTAAGATAGCTAATGCCTTTCTTCTAACTTAAGGTTTTTAATGTTATCACTTTTGTACCAGTCTTGATGGTGTAATTCCTGCTTAAAAAATATTTGTTTTTCTGAAAAGTTAGTTTCTCTAACATTTCTTAACCTTTTTAGTGTCTATATATATATATCCATTCTTGAGTTCAGGCATTCAACATAGATTTTAAGGATTTCCTGTAAGCCTTGCTGTCTGACCATTATAAGACAAATCTTGAAGAATGAGTAAGGGCTCAGAAAAAATTAAGAAATATATTTAAAAGGTAGAGTTCAGGTAGAATAGTTTGCTTTCTTAAATTCCCAAATGTCTGACTTCAACTCACTTCTATTTTTATTTTTCCTTCTCAGTAAGATATATTAGACAGCTACAGTGCCAGGCCTGGGCAGCATCTTCTTGTACTAAGGAAGGACAATTAAAGGAGGTGTAGCAAAGCTCTTGTTCTCATGGAACGTATATCTTGCTGGGGAAAGAAAGACCATAAACAACTAAATATACAAAGGGTTAAAAACTCTCTGATAAAAGTGAAACAAGTTAACTGTGAGAAAGAGTAATTGAGGCCTTTCTTTAGACTGGGTTGTCCACAAAGACTAAGATGGGGTATCTGTGTTGACCCGGAATGACAGAGAAGAAGGAGCCAGGCTAGGATGCAGGGAAAGCATTCCAGGCAGAGAGAATAACCAACATACAGTGCCCAACGTGGCTCCGAGTCTGGCTTGTTCATGGAGCAAAGAGCTTGGGCTACAGCACAGTGCATGAGGGGTACCTGGCACAGGTATTGTGAATACACAAAGCTTCAGATGCCCATTAGACACCCCAAAGGAGCTATCGAACAGGCACTTGCTTCTCAAACTTTAAGCAAGCCTGTGAGTCCTGAGATGGGGCCTGAGAGACTGTATTTCTCAAAAGGTCCCAAGCAATGGTAACGCTGCTGGCTGTGGAATCCATTTTGACTGGTGGGGAGGTAGGAAAATTTATATTTGTGGTATGTAGTTAAACACAAAACAGAGAAGGAGTAGAACAAAGTGTCAGAGGTAGAGAACATGTGGGACCACGTCCCACCAGAGAGGTGCCGGGACATGCATACAGTGGTCCCTAGGAACCAAAAAATGCTTCCAGGACGTGAAATGTCAGACAGAGTGTACCGTTAGCATGAGGGCAGATACTTACTCATAAACTTAGCACACAACAGCTCCTGGAAAACTGGGATGGAGTAAGATAAATTCTAATAGAGCTCTAGGTGAGTTTCAACCTTTATTGTTCTTCAGCCCTCATTCCACCCCCAACTGATGCCTCAAGACCTTACTTCCTATCTTCAGGGAAAGAATTAGCAGGATCACCTACTTTCCCCTTAAAATGCATACCCTTCAACTTTAAAACAACTCCTGTTTCCATCCTTTGCTCCTATATCTGAGAAGCTAAATAAGGTTTTTCCTTAGGGTTCACTCAACTGCTTCAATTCCCCACCATTTCATCATGAAACGTGGACCTGTCAGGGTTTTTTTCCTCCACTGCTTCATCGATTTGTTCAAGGTCACCAGTGCCCTTAGTTGGTCTATGATGGCTTATTCCCCTCTTTAGTTATAGTTTAAGGAGGGACACGTAATGTTCTTCTCATTGAAACATGAGAAATTTGGAATAGGGCTGGGAAAATATTCTTCATTGATTAAAAATAAAATTAGACTAAAACCCTCCACAGCTGCTGAGCACTGGGTGGACTGTGAGGCTGGGGGGGCGTGCCCACCACCTTATGACCCTGGGGAGCGAGAGCCTGAAGAGGAGCCAACACCCTGAGACCAAAAAGACGACAATGCAGAGAAACTTCATTTGGAACATACTGAGCTTCTGAATTAAGTGATGGTGGAAAAGCAGTATTTCTGCAATACTGGACGGAATTTTTTTTTTTTAAGATTTTTTATTTATTTGACAGAGAGAAACAGCCAGAGAGGGAACACAAGCAGGGGGAGTGAGAGAGGGAGAAGCAGGCTTCTTGCGAGCAAGGAGCCAGATGTGGGACTCGATCCCGGGTCTCTGGGATCATGACCTGAGCTGAAGGCAGTCGCTTAACCAACTGAGCCACCCAGGCGCCCCTGAACAGAATATTTTTACTGAAGCCTATGAACTTAAGGCTTTGTGTTTGCAATTTATAGCACTCTCACTGGTTACAGTATGCTCCACCACAGCAGAATGTGCCTGCCTTTGGAGCTGCTCGAGGAAGACTGTAGCTTCTCACCCTCCCTCCAGCCCTTTTCTCCCACTTTTTTCCCCCCCGTCCTTTCTTGAACCTTTCTTCCAGCCTCCCTTGTTGTCCAAAATCTTCCTCCCTTTTTCCTTGTTTCCAAAATCATTCTTTTAACTTCTGGGTCTACCCCACATGATAGAAAACTTAAATCTTCTAGCCCACAAAAGCAAATTGCAAATGGTTATTGGTATCCACAACAATTCCTCACTTGCCTGTTACTTCACTTCAGATTTCTGGGTGGTGCCAAGGCCTTCATTTTATCTCTTCTTGACAATTCTGATAGGGATGATATTTGTGGCTAACTTATTCACTGTTGTATAACCTGTCACTTTCATATCCGGAGTTGATCATTTTGGAGGTATGGGATGCACATACATAGAAATGAATAGCCATATAAGTGCAGCTAAGAAGGAAGTAAATGTTATAGTAATCAGAATAACATAAAAGGGCATCCTGCACTTTCTCAGAAAGTCCTCGTCAGTTACCATTTATTTTGCTTGGTGAATTTCATGAATTCGGAACTTAGAAAATTTATAGTTTTCAGAGGACTCCATCTATAATAGGTCATCAACATATATATGTGATAAAATATGTTACACATTCTAGAACACAGGATTTTTCCTTAAGGGCAGATGCCATAAAAGATTGTTTTGTTAAGTATTTCAGTAAAGGTCATAATTGCTTTGCCATTCTTAAGCCTTTGCCCAAGGCTAACTCCAGTTTGGGTTTATGTGTGGGTTGTTGGGGTAGGTCCTAGAGTGATTCCAAGGCTTCCTGGTGAGTTGAAATGTGGCTTTGGGGAGATTCTGCTTGTGGACTTCAGATAGTTTTATGTGCTTAAGTGATTTTTTTTTTCCCCAAACCAGAAATGGAACGCCAACCTAGCAGAAAGGTTTAGATGGTTTGGATGGAGAAAGGATAAACAATAACTAAAACATGAAATTCCTTGTGGTGAGTGTGAAGAGGAAACATTGAGGTTTTCTCGGAAATGAATCTGTAGACTGAGATGTGCCCTAAGTGTGTGTTGAGCTGTGCCCGGGTTTCGGATTACTGGCTCTGCCTTCTGGAGAGTCCATGCTTTGTGTTTCAAAATGGCAAATCCTGGCAGTTTCTATAAGCAGTTTGCACCAACAGAATCTTTTCCAGATTGCTCAAAGCTAAGAACCTCATAGTTCCATAAGAGGAAAATCAACAACTGGGGCACATATCCTGCCGTGTGCCCTAGGGCAGGTACCCCATTACTGCCCCAGGGCATAGGGCTATGTTTTTGCTGGATAGACCCACAGGGAGATATAACAAGTAGATCCAGAAAGAACAATGATTTTGTTTGCTCCCCGCGCAGTCTCCTTGGCAACAGTAACCCAAATGCAAAGAGTTACTCAGTACTCAGGATAACAAGCTCCTGCTCAGACACCACTCACAGCCTGATGCATTAGCTGCTTCTGTGAGGATTTAGTGTGTTTGGGTCAATTACCAATATGCTTCCCTTGTGAGTCTTACTATGAACATCGTTAAAGTTACCTGAGTTATAATCAGCATTTCTCATACTTTCTTAAATTTCTTTTTATTTCAGTAGTTGTGATGCATATTTAATAGACAAACCACAATGCTTACTTTCATATTTCAAGTTATATTCAAAATTTATTCAAAGATAAGATCACTAAGGATTACTGGAGAAGTCTACATAAATAATAGAACTGATGGTTCAGACCCACATTTAATAATTCTGTCCCCTTATTATTTGCATAGGTTAATTTTTTTTCTTAACATAGTCTTCTTGCTCCTCTTCTCAACTTTGATACATTAATTTTTGTTATCTCTGGCAATGATTTTTATAATAAGAGATAAAATGTCAGTCATTTCAACATTAAAAATAAACAAAGTCAACCAAAAAAAATGATGTGATTTAATCAAAGTAACCTGAATCAATGGAAAACAGTTGTTTTTGTTTTTGTTTCCAATTAAAAACTGCCTTAATATTCTTAGGATCACAGTAACTTTTCCTTTGGCAATCTGGATGTGATCTGAAAATTACCAAAGTGGAATATGATCTATGTATCAATCTATTCTTAGCATCGTAACTGAGACATTGAGATGAAAGCCCGACCTTATTATTTTTCAATAGTTGAGTAACACCATCCTGATTTTTACTAAAACTGATGAAAGAGAAAATATGGTAAACTGGGTGTATATATAACAAACATGGGAGGTCGTAATGTTTCCAGGATATGGCATCTTGCCATTTGACCACAGCCTCTTGGAACAAGATAAAGTCATTGAAATAGTTAACAGATGTTAGCCATAGTAGAAATATAAAAGTTCTATTGCTAAAAATTATGTACGGTCAGATGGAGATTTGGCTCTTGGTCCATAATTTAACTGACTTGGCAAATGGAAAGTTGAGATCCAGAGGCATAATGCATAGTATCAAGGCCACACACTTTGCACACTATGAAGGAGCTTATAAACTACTGACAATATGTATACTGTGCTAAGCCAGCTTGATTAAGTATTAACACAGTATTTGATACTTAGGGAAATCTGAAGTCAATTTTCACATCTACTAAATTAAAAAGTTATTTCTATAAGAGCAAAAGAGTAGACTTTTCTCCAAATTCAAAAGTATGTCTACAAATTGTATTATATAGCTTCAGCTTGCAATTTACCAATGATTAGTATTGCTTTCCACTGATTTTGTAATCTATCCAGTAATACTCTTTAAAATTATATTTTCCCACTCTTGTCTATTACTTCACATTTCAGAACAAGTTGATAGCAATGATTTTCAGATGAGTATCTGTAGCCTTTAGTCACAAGTTCATCCAAGCCTAGCATTGAGGGAGGCTTGTGCTACTTTAGAGTTTGTGGTTTTATTCATAGCTTTGCAAATAAAGTCACCAGCTTGCATCACTTTGTAAAGATTCACACCCTGTTAAGGGAAAGAAAGGATACCGCATGGATTAGGGAAAAAGAAGACACAACAGATTCCTTTTCATTTTGTAAGTCATTAATTAACAACTTGAAATTATTAAACAAAATGTTACTCTTCGTTCATTTGAGAGTAACATTTATCTTTTTCATGAATCACATAATCGGCATTTTAGATTTTTGTTTTATTAAAGCATATCTTGAATCTGACTTTTAAATAAAATCATAGGCTAGCCATACCTGATAAAATACCATGTAATTCAGGATGGTATCTAAATTCTAAGATGGACAATAACAGAACTAGAAACAATCTACAAAACACCAATGGAGGGCAACTGAAATTGGTAAGGTTTGGAAGAGTTCATACATAAGAACTTAAGAAAGAGCTGTTTTACTATGTAAAGAAAAAACTTAATAAGCCTATGAGCAATACAGGAAAAGTGTATAATTTTAATGATATTCAGAAACACTACAAGCATGATACTGAAGGAAGTAGTTGTAGGTCAAATAAAATGGAGTAGTATTAGTACACATCTGGAACTTCTTTGCCTGAGAAATTGTACTGTTTGAAAGCCTAAACGGGATCAACAAAAGCTTAGGTAAATCCATGAAAGACAGATAGGCAGTTGGGTATGAAGGTCAAGTTCAGGGCATTCTCCTTATCTGTTGGGCCCCCTGTAACCAAAGATCCCTAGCAAGGCCTCCAGCCAGCACCTCAGCTGTCACGACAGGAGAGGATAGAGCATTAGGTGGATTACCCAGAGATTTGCCCTCAAATAGCATTTCATAACCTCCTACGTCTTGCCTTAACATGGAATAGAAACAATGTGGACTTAAAATTGAACAGACTCAGGCTTCCTTGCTATTAAGTAGTTCTTAATATTTGTGTAAGTGTGTCCTTTTCTTAAAAGAGACAAATACAAGACCTTTTCACAACAGTAATCATAAGGACATCACTGTTTTAATACAGTCCATTCTCTAGAAACTTTTAGAGCAATGTTTCCTTTGTAGTTTACTTCTCTCTTTTTGAGAATGATCCCAGAAAATTATTTTGTAAAATGACACCTATAAATGATTCTCATTGTGTTTTTGCTATAAAGTTGTTCTTCAGGTACCAACATTTGCTTAGGCTTGAGATTGTCTTGTCCTGGGAATGGTTTTAGGTAGAATGTTAAGCACATTTTAGTTGACATTTTAAATGGAGTGCTGTTTAAATTTTATGAATAATGTGTCTATCATTTTTGAAGCAAAGGATTCTAGGAAGATCTTAGTCACCAGTGTTCTTTGCTTTCCAAGAATTACATTGAGAAGTATGCCCTGGGATTTGCAGACCTTTTAGGCAAAAAGAAAAAAAAACAAAAAAACAAAAACAACCAAAAAACCAAAACACAACATTTTGGCCTTTATCATTTTACCTAAAAGATACCATTATAAAATAAGATTGCATTTATTATTGAATCACTTGTCAAGTGCTTAAATATGTCTCATGTACTATGATATGTTCTGGGTTTTCAAAAACTGCATATAACAAGGTTTCTGTCCTCAGGCTGTTGAACGTCAAGGAGGTAATATGGACCCCTGTTGGGGGGGGGAGGGGGGAGTCCTGTATTACAATTAAAATCACTCCTCGTAGGGATATGCCCAGGTGATTATGAGGGCCGACAGTGGTGCAGTAAACCCCTTGAGGAAAAGAAAGTAGAGAGGTATTAACTGGAAGGGTGTGAGGGAGGCTAAATTCTGACCTGAGTCTTACTTGGGGAGTATGAGTCATTGAGAAAGGGGCAGAGGGGGCACTGCAGGCAGAACACAAAACATCCAAAAAATGCCATGCTGTACATGTAGAATGATGGGCAGAAATGACCTGAAAAGGCACGAATAGGCCACATTAGGTGAGAGGACACAACTTTGCTTTACAGGAAATAAGAATCTACTGATGAGAGCTTAAGCAGAAACAAGGCATATTCATATTTGTATTTTGGATGAAATCCTCTGATGATAAGCTGGAAAATGAATTTAGAGGCAAGTCAGAAATCTGCACACCAGTGTGGAGGATGAATACCCAAGAAAGAGCTAAGGGATTGTGCCGACATAGCTAGAGCATGGGTACTGAAGAACAACTAACCAAAATATCATTTAAGTCAAATTAGTGGCTCTTGGGTAAGTGATTTAGCATGGGAGCCGTGGTAACACTCGATCCTACAGAGAATCTTGGCTTGTTAGCCTGGGTAGCTGGTTGAATTTTAGCTCCAACCCCATGTGACAATTCTCTCCTTAAATTTTGAATTCTTAGGAGTGAAGTCACTTATGTGAATTTCAGCCCTCATGTTCTAAAACATGACCTGATACATCATATGTATCAAAGCATCAGCTGAGTTAATTCAGTCATCTGAATCTCCAAAAAAAATCTATTTTGTCTCAGTTTTTATCAGGGCCATACATTTCTACCAGAAATGATTAAGCTACTATAAATGAAATAATAGTTACTCCTAACCAGGAAAGACAGGCAATAGTTTTTGATGTTTATCCTAAGTGACCCCCATCTCCCAGTGAATGTTACTAAGCATCTCCATATAATGGGCATAGCTGTAATAATTGCTCTCCGGCTGCAGGGGAAGCTAGACACAGAAATAAGATCCTGATACAACCTCAGGGTAGGTTCAGAGGTGGAATTACACGGCTTGGCATGGAAGTCCTAAGGTGAGGAACCCAACAGAATGAGCCTGGGAGTTAGGCAGGGAGACACTCGAAGACTTTTGGGGATAGGGGTTGTTCACTCTCCAGGTGAAACTGAGTATGGGGAATAAGGCCATCTGAGTGGTGATGGAAGCAAGAGCCAGGAGTAGAGGTGAGAAATAATATGGTGTGGAAATGGAAACTGCAGGCAAGTGGTACTGCAGGAGGTTTTGTGTAAGAGTGAAGAGCGAGAGAAAATAGAGCTGGGGGGAATATTCCATGTTGTAATCCAGATGATGCTTTTACATCTCAGAAAACATTTTGGCTTTCTAATCATCTGTGAACTTTTTTCTTCTATATTTTTGTCTCCTCCCCCTCCCCCCAAAATCTGCCTTATGGACTAATAAGTAATGTTAACAAGCATGTGACAGAATACAGTACTAATTTATGTGGATGCCAAAAAGCATGTCACCTTTCAGGAACTTTTTTAAAGAGACAATTCTTGCTGTCCAGTGTCTCAAATGCTAAGTAGTATTAAGCTCTCCTCTTTCCTGACCATTCCAGTCGTACCCTGGGCTCTTTTCCAGAAGTCCTAGCTGTCACTGCGAGAAAATCAAAATCTCTGTTTCCTCTTGGGAAAACATCCATCCCAAACAAAAGTGCAAAAGCAACAATCCTTAATGGCAAAGACACACAGGCTCTTGCTCCCAGTTTGTGAAATCAAATCAGATGATACATGAAAAAGTACTTCAGAGGTCATGAAGCACTATAAAAATGTGAAATGGTAGTAGCATTGTTGCTGATGGAGCTACAGCAAATAAGTTACTTTATAAAGCCCCCTAAAGAGTTTTTATTGTATTTTCCCACTGTGCATTTTAGCAAACAGCAAAAGAGTAGTAAAACTTTGACCTCAAAATCTGAGACACATTCCCATTTGTATCTGAAAGGCATACATGAATATTAAAATATGTTAAAAGACTTACTGTGTCGAGCCCCAAGCCATTAAGCATATATATCAAATCCTCAGTGGCTACATTCCCAGAAGCACCTTTAGCATAAGGGCAGCCCCCTAATCCGGATACTGCCGAGTCCACCACATTAATCCCCATCTGGAAAACAAACCAGAACACTCAGGGCTTGCCTATTTATGGCACATAAATTGTTGAATTTCTATTTAACTTGTTCCAAAGAGCAAATAAGCAAAATCTAAACCTGTTATCCAAACATACTCAGTTACTTACCTGCTGCTAGAACAGTCCCTAGGCTGTTGATTTTTTTTTCTACCTAATCTTGTCTTTTAGGCTAATAGGAACTCAAGGATCTCAGGAAGTAGAATAATCTTAGTTCAAAATTGAAGTGGTGTTATTCATTGATAACCACACAACTGTAGGGGGTGAAGCTTGAAGTAAGATGAATTCACTCCCAGGTTGGATAGAATCTCCAACCAATTCTCTAATTCGATCCTAATACTATTATGTAAACACAAAATACTTCCAACACCCTAACTCAAAGTCAAGGTGCCTTAGAAGATGAGTGGTAGTGGGAGAGTCACTGCGTCTGAAATAGAATTTTTGTGGGCTCAGTTCACCCATTCAACTCACTTGATCTTTACTGAGCCATTATTTTGCATACCCAACCCTGCTGCTTTGGGAGAAGGAAGAGCTATTTGGGAGGCAGCACCATCTCACACTGAGTCCCCATTAAGTGCTGGATATTATTCCTAGCATCTAATGAGCAGTAACTCATAATCTTCACAAAAAACCCATGAGGCAGATATCCTTCTATCATCCCCAAATCACAGATGAAGAAACAACCACAGCAGGATCACAAAATTTGCCCAAGGTGACCTCTGTCTCCAGAGAATTCACACAAGATTTATGGCTTCTGGAAACATGCACGTTGTTATAGGTCATGTGTGTGGGATATCAGAGGTAGCAGATATCTGTGAGCTGGAATGTCCTTGGAGACATGATGACAGTGGGGTCTGAAAGGAGCCCTGGAAATCAGAGGATTGGAGATGACTGGAGAAGAGAGGCAGGCATGTCCTATCTCTGTGAAAGGTGACAGTTGGATGATCAGAAGCTACCAAGAGGCATAATCTGATCATTCAACTCCTGGATATTAAAAAAAATAACATGACTTCTGCTAAAATAAGCCCCCCAGGGGTCATGATCCCGGAGACATGGGATGGAGTCCTACATCGGGCTCCCTGCTCGGCGGGAAGCCTGCTTCTCCCTCTCTCACTCCCCCTGCTTGTCTTCCCTCTCTGGCTGTGTTTCTCTCTGTCAAATAAATAAAATCTTTAAAAAAAATAAATAAATAAGAAGCCCCTGAAAGCAGAGATCTTAGGCACCATATTAGGTCAGCCATCCACATTCACAGGATCAGAACCCTGCCTTGTGGCTACATCTCCAGAGTCAGCCTCACTAGACCTGGGCTTGGACTTGAGAATCTGAGTCTTTCCACAAGACCACAGATGCTGCTCTCGCTGCCAATCTGGGGATCACACTTGCTTTTGTCTTTCTTTTTGATTAACCTTTTGTTTTAGAAGAGCTTCAGATCTTTGGAAAACTGGTGAAGTACAGAGCATTTCCATATATAATGCACCTAGTTTCCCATATTGTTATATTATCTTACATGATCACGGTGAATCTGTCACAGCTGAGGGACCAATATCGGTATGGTGTTATTAAAGTCCACACGTGATTCTGATTTCCTTATTTTGAACTTAAAGTTCCTGTCTGTCCTTCAGTGTGGGTTTTCCAGTGTTTTTCTAATGCCTAGACTAGAATTCTGAAATATTTCGAGGAAGACGACCGCAGAGGTGCAACGCCATTCTCAGTGCATCATATCAAGGGTACACATGCTGTCAACAAGATTTATGGCCCATAAACACCTTGATCACCTGGCTGAGGTAGTGTTTTTCAGGTTTCTGAGGCAAGGAAGCCTCAACTCCCCACTTTCCAGACTGTACTCTTTGAAGAAAAGTCACTATGTGCTCAGGCTTAGAGGTAGAGAGTATCTACACAAAGCACTTGGAATGTTCCCCTTTGGGAGATTTGTAAATTCTCCTCTACATATTCAAACAGTGTTTTTTTATCAGCAGGAACTCAAGGGTTTTTTTTGTTTTTGTTTTTGTTTCTGTTTTGTTTTTTGCAGTTTGGCTTAGAATCCAGTATTAGGTGTTTTGTGGATCTGTTTGAGACTTGGTTTTTAGAAGCTCTTTGGTATGTCTCTTTGTCATACCAAAGGGACTGTGCTTTTTGAACCATTCTCTAGCTTTCCCCTTGAGACTTAAGATACCTACACCAAGACCTACAAGGTTTAAGTAAAAAAAACTAAAAAAAAAAAATTTTTTTTGGGGGGGGGATGATAGACCAAAACAGTTAACAAAGGTGATCACTGGGTGTTAGGATTAACTCCGCTTGCCCTTATTTTCCAATTCCTTCATAATGAATGCTAATTATATATAAAGTATTAAGAAAAATGAGGTTTATGAACATTTTTGCCTGTAGTAGAGTAACAGTATGTGAAGGAAAATGAACATAAATGAATCAAAGACTCATTTTCTTGATTAACATCATTTTGCAACTAAGTGATCTTCCTAGGGTGTGACACTTCAGGGTTAATTTACATGCAAATTCTTTAAATAAGACATGATCTGAGTGAAAGATTACCTGGAAAATGGCCTTTCCCCTCTTTCCTAGTGTCAAAAGGGCTATAGACCTGGGGATTTTCTATCAGTAAACTCTATTCCCAAGTTAACTGAATCAATTCTATGCCCTATGTGACTTTAGGGCAAATCTGAAGAGTTTATTAAAGTATAAATTACCTGTGGGGGAGAACATTAAAATATTAATGCCTTTTAAATTCTCTTAAAAAAAACTGACGGTACTACTTTAAAAGCACTTTTTATGCAGTGTCTCCTAAATTCTAACCCCTTAAATGGGAAGCAGGGTAATCCAAGGAGAGAAACAAAACAACAGAGACTTTGGACACAGAAACAAACTGAGGGACCTGGAGGGAGGGGGTGGGAGATGGGAGAGCCTGGTGGTGGGTACTGAGGGCACTTAATGCGTGGAGCACTGGGTGTGGGGAATGGGGAATGAATCTTGGAACACTGGGAAAAAAAATTAAGTAACAATAAAAAAAATGCAACTCTATTCTGTAGAAATAAATCTAAATGGATAATGTTACCCATATACTAAATATAATCTAATTTTTAAATAAGCTGCTTTTTTAATCAATAAATTTTATTTTTGGTAAAAAAATAGAATCACAAAGTAATTTTTGATGATTCTCTTTAAAACAAAATATAAAGATTTCTTCATTTCCTTGATCTTCACCATACCTCATCTTTTATTTTTTTAAATCTTTTTAGAAATCCTTTAATTTTATTTTCTATAATTTATTTTTTCAGTGTTCCAAGATTCATTGTTTATGCCCCACACCAGTGCTCCATGTAATATGTGCCCTCAAAACCCACCACCGGGCTCACCCATCCCCCACCCCTCCTTCTAAGACCCGCAGTCTGTTTCTCAGAGTCCAAAGTCTGTCATGATTTGTCTCCCTCTGATTTACCGCAGTTCACATTTCCTTTCCTTCTCTTACTGTCCTCCATTTTACTCCTTGTGCTCCACAAGTAAGTGAAACCATATGATACTTGACTTTCTCTGTTTGGCTTAAATAAGCTGTTTTAGGGGGCACCTAGGTGGCTCAGTTGGTTGGGTGACTGCTGTCAGCTCAGGTCATGATCCCAGGGTCCCAGGATCAAGTTCCACATGGGGCTCCCTGCTATGCGGGAAACCTGCTTTTCCCTCTCTCACTCCCCCTGCTTGTGTTCCTGCTCTAGCTGTTGCTCTCTGGCAAATGAATGAATGAATGAATGCATGCATGCATGCCTGCCTGCCTGCCTATACATATATCTGTTTTCGGAGTGCCTGGGTGGCTCAGTTGGTCAGGCATCTGACTCTTGGTTTTTGCTTAGGTCATGATGTCAGGGTTGTAGGATAAGCCCAGAGGGGGCTCTGTGCTCAGCGGGGAGTCTTCTTGAGAGTCTCTTTCTCCCCCTCTCTCTCTGTCTTCCCTCCATCCCCCCTCACATGAGCTCATGCACTCTCTCTAAAATAAATAAATCTTGAAAAAAAATAAACAAGCACCTTTGAAACATTGCAACTACAAAAATTTGGTGTTATTTATGTATTTTTTTAAAGATTCTATTTATTTATTTGACAGAGAGAAACACAGCTAGAGAGGGAACAGAGGGAGAGAGGGAGAAGCAGGCTCCCTGCTGAGGAGGGAAACCCAATGTGGGACTCGATCCCAGGTCTCCGGGATCATGACCTGAGCCAAAGGCAGTCGCTTAACCAACTGAGCCACCCAGGCGTCCCTATGTGTGTTTTCTTTATAGCTACTTCCCTATTCCATTGGAAATGATACATACTATGATGTAAACAAGTTCTCTCGACAGAGTAGGAAGAAAAACATTTATTCTCTTCATTGATTCTTGATGGAAATAGAGGGACAATTTTTGTACTTAACTGAAATAATACTATAGTACTTGTCACTACATTCTCTAATACCATGTATTTGAAGACAATAGATGGAATATTGGATGATTTTATCATTCAAGAAATTGTATTCATTAAAAGATGATTTGTAGATCCTCCCTTTCCCATGTCTCTAAACAAAATATTATTTTCAGGCTTTGACATTCCCAGGGGTATGGGTGTGTGTGCACGTTCGTATGTGTTCCTGGGGTGGAGGTGAGGGGGTGTCGTATGCATACGTATGTGCACACCCACGTTCACACTCAAGCAAGAACAGGTTTTTTGCACCATAGATTGAAAAACAAAGCATTTGCTTGTTTTGAAGGAAAGTACATCTTGAGATGAGAAACCACAAGGTGGCGATGTAGCTTCAAAATCCACCAAGTTAAAGTCCAGCGTTTACATCCGCTGCGTTCCAGCCTCTCCAAAAGCCAAACATGTAAACAAATCGCTTTATATTATACAAATAACTATTTTCTTTTCAAATGAGGAAACTTTTACTAATGGTACAGAACACAAACTGTGGTTTAGTGCATTTTTTTTTATTAGTCTTCCTTTGACTTGAACATGTTTATAAAGT